>VZRX01008971.1:18063-41177 GCA_013398075.1 Notiomystis cincta | reverse complement strand
CCTGGCTTTCCAAAGGGCAGGCATGTTGTATCTTTGCAAATCAGGACCCTCCTCCTTGTCATTTTGTTCACATATCATACTCACAGCTAAAATCAGACGATCTCTTTCAATTAAGTCAGCTAGTTTATTCAGGAGCCTTCCTCGCTCTGAAGCATCCATGGTCCGCCAGGTTGAGCCAATCTCAAACGCCTTTCTGGCTGCTTTAACTGCCTTGTCTACATCTGCCTGAGGGGGAAACAAAGAAACTTACATAAACACCAGCCTTTTTAGCTGTTACACGTTTAGCATAAGTTTAACATGAATTTTAAATAAGAGAAACAACCCCAATACAATCAAAATTAGTATCAGTAGTGTTGAATACATGGCTTATTTTCTTTCAAACACTTCCATTGCTATTTCAGCTATTTCTATGAGAAACAGATGGGTTCTCAAAGCTCCCAAAAGAAAGATACATAAAAAACTCTACTTTTAAAATTTAGATTTTTAAGCCCTTTCTATACACAAGCACTTACACTGATGATAAAATTTAACCTCTTCTATTTACAAAGAGATGCCCAAATCTGTAAGGTAAATGCTTAATTACTCATCATCTGAAAGTATCTTATGGTATAATGGAGACCAGGTTAGAAAAACCTGTTCCTTAGGATGTTTCCTAAAAGGAACACATATTTACTATTAAGGAAGAGAAATTGATAAATTTATTTTTGAAAATTTAAAAAAAAATGTATAAAATTATTTTGAAAATTAAAAATAAGCCAGGTTTAAAATGCCAAGCCTAAGTATTTTGAAGTCTAAGCATTGCCTTTGCATACACCAGCTAATCTATCAGTTCATTAATGTTTTTTATAGCATATTTTATTATTTTTCACTTGGTTTTCACTGTAGAAGAAAAATGTACAGTGAAACTATTCTGTACAAAGGGTGTTCCATGATTTAAAAAAAACCCCAAACAATTATAATTTCTTGAAAAAAGGTTTTAATACTTGGAATTCTTCCATATTTCAAAGTTCTTGCAAAATTTACCAATGGAAACAGTGAGATAAAAAAGAGGTTTATTCTGGGTTTTTTGTCAGAAATGGAAAAAAAAGAAAAAAAGGAATTCCTATATATGCCACATTTCCCAGAGAAGCCTGCATGAAATGTTTGAAGGATATCTTTCAAACACTTTTTGTGCTGCCATTTGCTAATACCTCCTCAGAAAACCATTATAAAGGTTGACTAAGTCAGCAGATTCAACTAGCTCTACATCCAAGTCAGTTGTTTTAAATGTGAGCCAGATCTCGAATCTTTAACTGATTTTTGTATCCATCAACTAATTTTAAGTAGCTGTGAGTGGGGTGAGTTAGTGGCTTGGGAAGACCAGCACAGACATGTTAGGCAAAAGGCCACAGAACTTCCAAAAGTTTTTTCTGGGATATTTGGGAAAAGATAGGACGGAACTATAGAACATCATAGTCATTACTATAGAGTAATACTGACCATCACCTACACCAGAGACCTGGAATCTACCAAATTAAGAATTGCACTTCTTCAGAATCTGTCAGCGTGTTGTCAAACACTTCATCACTATCTGTGACCTCTAAGATAAATTTTCTACATCTTTGCAATAGGACTCAAGGGCTGTGTCTTGGCCTTAACTGGAAAAGGAGAAGGGGAAAAAGTCATATGAATGATGTAAATTAAAGCTACATTGCCTGGTGTTCTTTCTACTAGAAGTGCAGAAATAATTAAAACCAAGAAAAATCATATAGGAGTAATATAGGGCTGTGAATGAGATGTAATTAAAAAAGATTGTTCTTCAAATGTATGAAGTTTAATTTCATTACATAAATCTCCACTATGAGTATAACAACTCCTTTCTGAGGCAGTTTAGACTTTTTAAAAGAAGTACATTTACTTTACATATGCTGACCATTTGGTGAGGTGCTCTGTTATTACTAGGGCTCTTTAGGATTAGGAATGTATCTTGAAAGAGCCATCAAACTGGAAGAAAACAGTTCCCACCCACTCTTTGTAATCTCCTCTTGTTTTTTAAAATACCACTGCAAGGCAGTGGACAGACCTTTGTCAGCCCTAATGTATGCACAAATTAAATTCCTAAAATCTCTTGGCTTATTATCTGAAGTCTAGCCTCTTGCATATTAGATTCATAATGGCCGTGTAATTTACTAGATCTGTACAATTCACTAGGCAATTTGGTTAATAGCAGTTGTCATTACACATTAGTTTGCAAAATTATTGAAGAGAAAGCAAACCTGTGTGTTATCTCTTTATTTAATGAGTTATTAGAGAGCTTGTAAGGAAAGAAATTTACAAAAATTTTGAATAGCAACTGAAGAGTTGAGTAACTTAATTTGGGAATGATAAATTAGTGTCTCAGCACTATGTATATATAGCTGGTATTAAAGAAAAGAAAAACCTTTGAAAAACTCCAGGTTAGATATATGAAACAATTAAAAGACTTTCTCAGACATATTTTTCTAAGAAAATGTTAAAAATGTGTCTTCATTATGACCTTCTTAGTAATTTGTGGTCACCACTCCCCAAGGGTTTGACAACATTAGTGACAAAAGTTATTAGGAGAGTCATGATGAAATTACAGACCAGAGTAACAAAGATTTCATGAAAAGATGATTCTGAATGTATTTCTCAAAAGAGAATTTTATTTCATCATGAATTTCCATACAGTAAATTAAAAAATTCTGAAAAAGCATGTGCTTAATTTATTTGCAATAATTTTTTGTTGAACTTATACCACTGACAAACTAATGACTTATATTAGTTCTTCTGGATAAAAAGTTGTTTAGCTAAAGTTTTGACAATAAGCTTAAAAAATGCTTGTTATACAAAACATTCTAGATATGCATATTTCCTGACTAAAATTAATATATCATTTTGTAAGAAATATGAAAAAAAATCACTTTTGGATACAAGATTGACTTTGAAGGGGACATAGAAAATTAAATAAGTATATGCAAGAACCAAACCAGTAATTATAAAACCAGCTTTATTTCCAGTTACAGTCATCTTGTGAACTGGAAATAAAACCTTCACTTCTTGTATTTACTCTTCAGTCATCAAGTCTGACCTTTATTTGGTCAGCACTTTTAATGCTGTCCTATTTAAAAAAACCTACCACCTTCCTTACTTTTAAACTATATAGTAGCACTAGGTGAATCCTGTTCATAAGAAAAACACATAATATAAAAAGAATACAGAGATTAGGGCTTAGGTTTTCATTTTATCTTTGATTACATGGCATCTGTGTGAAACTTTCCACTACAAAATCTCATAAATATGAAAAAGAAATGTTTCTTTACAGTTTTCAACAAGTTTTTTAGTCATCTGTTTAAATTCATTGATTCAACATGCTTTAAATAGGTCAGTTTTGCATGAATTAGTGACTATTTGATAGGCCACATTCAGCTTCAAAGTAATTTTTAGGGCTATGTTCCAATATGTTTTTCACAAAACAAAATGCTTGAAAGGAGCAGTACTGAGAATATACATAGCTAAAAATACTCATGGTAGTGATCATCCTCAAAAAATCTGTGGGAAATGATTAGCATTTGTCCCTTTTTATATTTTCTGTAAGGAAAAACCTTGTATAAATGTGTAATGAACAAGATTATATTACTCTGTAATGAAGAAAATATAACAGAAAAAAAAAAAATCCCAACTAAGTTTTTAGATGTCAATGATCACAGATAAGAAAAAGAATCAATAATATTAATAAAAAAAATAAGCAAAAAATATTTCTTCAGAACTTTTCTCATATAAGCCTAAGGTAAAGCAGTTTTTCAGTGTCTCTTTACAAAAAAATATTATGGTTTATTAAAAAGGGATTTTGAAAGAAGGTATACAGGATGAAGTAGGTACATCTGAGGTGATGTTTCACATCACACAAATGGCTACTTGTCTTCCTGCTTTTAAGATGCACTGAAATTAAAATTACAGTTAAGGGCAAGAAAGAAAACCCTACCTTGTCACCTTCTTCGACCTCGCAGATTTTCTCTTCAGTTGCAGGGTTAAAGACAGCAAATTTTTTACCACTGACCGAGTCATGCCATTCATTGTTTATAAATATCTGCAGGGGAAGAAAGAGTGCAACAATATTAATAACACATAATTAGCTGTTGTCTGTTATACGTTTCAGTGAATAAACCTATCTTTCGAAGTTGAGAGCTGCCAGATGGATAGATGTCTGAACTAAAACTGGGCAGCTGTTACTACATTATTCTGAAGAGATGAGTAATTACAAACACACTTAACCAGGATCAGTTTTTAAAACTGACTTCCTTTGGAGAAGCAAACTTTCTCTCCATTGCATTTTTACTTTGTTTCATGTCATAAAAATATGCTATTGTAAAGGGGTCCTTTGTCTCTGTGAAGTACAAGGGAGGTACAGCCCTAAATGACCTGTGGAAAACTACCTGAGTTTCCCATGCTCACAGGGTTGGTGACAATGAAGGACTTTCTGTTACATAGCGTGACAGAAGTAAACCCAGTCCTTGGATTTAGTTA
This sequence comes from Notiomystis cincta, assembly GCA_013398075.1. Classification (NCBI taxonomy): domain Eukaryota; kingdom Metazoa; phylum Chordata; class Aves; order Passeriformes; family Notiomystidae; genus Notiomystis; species Notiomystis cincta. The sequence continues at coordinate 36,653 of VZRX01008971.1, read as the reverse complement.
GTATAGTATATTGAATTAAGAATGTCTTGGCCACCACTGTTGTATTTAGCTTCACTTTGAAGTCTCTTCACTCTTTCTTGCCAAAAAATAAAAAATCCCAGCCAAAACCAAACCAAACCCAATAGCAATTTTTTTTGAAATTGAGGCTGAGACTAAAAAAACCCCTGCCATAGTCAATGAATTACAGAATGGAGTGGATGAGGCTGGAAGGGACCACAGTGGGGCCATATGGCCAAATCTCCATGCTCAGGTAGAGCACGTTGCAGAGAATTGCACACAGATGGTTCTGTGTGCTCAGGACATGCACAAAGACCTCTGGGTGAAATTTGAAGTACTTATCTTGGTTCACCAATGCAAAACAGAGCCTGGGTCTCACCTGTGGGTGCACCAGACCTGTACTACTCTAGAGCCTGCCAGCTCTGAGGCACTATTGGTAAAATGGTCAAAGTGGTTTCATTTCTTTTTTAACTGTAGGTTAACCTTGAAACAGAAAGGAAATGCTCATTGCAAAGACCTGACAAATGCACAGCAGTTGAAAAGAGGAGGATAAGTTGCTAATAAGTGTTTTGTATGTTGCTTCTTGAAGTGGACATGATAAGGCATATGGTCCCAAGTTAACAGCACCTGTTCTTTTCTGCCTGACCCTCTCTGGGCACAGGTCAGTGCTGAAATGGAGGTGCCATGCTGAGCTGTCCTCCCAGTACTGCCTGAGCCCACCTTCCTGGTGCTGGTGGGCTGATGCCTTCCTTTCTCACCATCTTCCATGGCCATTGCATTGTAGGCATGCACATGAGGTCTTGGCCATACACAGTTCTGAGGACATGTCAGGATCTGACTCACAGTACTTTTTGTACAGTGTATTTTGAGCTCAAATTTTGCTTCTTTCTAGTCAAGGCATTTTGCCCCAGCATTACTCAATGGATGGAGCCTAGCTGTGAGACCAGCTAGCACTCTCCTTTAGGTCTAAGAACCAGGAAATACTTTGATGTAGGCAAAGTAGATAGATGATGGTTGACTCAGGGCAAGACAGTATTGAGGCACCAGAACTACAGGATAAATGTTTTTTGTCACAGAAACTTGAGGAATAAATCCTTCCTCCACAAACACATACGTTATGAGGATGTGACAAATTCCAGGGAATAAATTTTCTGCATAGCATTGAAACTGGTTGAGTAGTAATTAATAATTGGTGAATAGTTTATGAATAACCATCAAGATAGATAAAATTAATATCTCTAAATGGATATGGCAACAATCTGTTGATATATTAATATATTCCTGTATTACATTAATACAGTTCTGTATGTTTCTGCTTTTCTTTGTGTGGGCAACTTACACAGAGTTTCATTGCCACCTCTGACCATCAGGACTGACCAGTAAATTCCCAATTTAACAAAAGCTGTCTGTGAAATAAATATCTAAGTCCATGGGAATTTCTGATAGATGACGAAACAAGTTATAAGAATATCCACACGAAATTCCAATTGTGGTGAAAGGACAAAGACGGCAGTTAAATGGTTAATAGAAAAAAGCCATTGCCAAGAAAAGAGACAAAGTAAAAGGTAAATATTAACATAACACTGCTATGATGTTACAGTATGCCAAATTCATATCTGTCTGTGAAAGGAATAATAGAAAAACATACCATTTTTGGAAATATTTAAAGTGCTTGTTTAAATACTACATTTATTGCACCAATCAATACCACCCAAAATATTAGTTTAGAATATATTTCTTATTAATGTTTCTAATACCATTCCTGTTTAAAACATAACTTCATTATATTAAATATATATACAATATTGTATCAGAGTTGTTTAAATCAAACTACCCAGATGTCTTTCATAAGCTAGAGAGTGGCCTTGCAAATGGAGGTAAGAAAGATAAGGAAAGGAAAAAGTCAAAGCTCTCCATGTAAGCTGTAATGAAGAAAATATAACAGAAAAAAAGGAAAATAAAATTCCCACTAAATTTTTAGATATCAATGATCACAGGTAAGAAAAAGAATCAATAATATTAGTAAGAACCATCAGCAAACAATATTTCTTCAGAACTTTTCTTCAGCACATTTCAGGCAGCTGTGCTCAGTAGGGCGCATGCAGCCGAGCTCGCAAAGCGCTGTGGAGTATTTGCTGCAAACAGGATGTGGATCTCTGAATCCAGGCAACACTGAAGTACCACCTAACAGTAGCCTCTAGCAACAACCTTGACCTACTGAGGAAAACAACATTTGGGGTCATCTTGCAGTAGGTTACAGTGTTTTGTCACTGTCTAGAGTCAGAACTCTAGACACAGCTCTTCAGACTTACATTCCAAGGACCTATCCTCCTGTGGCAAGTGCTGTGCAGTGGGTTGTCTGTGGTGACTGACTGTGAGGTTTAGGGCCACAAATTTATTTCACAAAGACTTAGAAAAATTGTTATGGGTGTTTTGTAAATGTTACTTCACTGGACTTTTAGGAGCGAAGTTGTTTTTCTTTTTTTAATTTCAACAACCCAAAGAATTAATAACTATTCAAATTTCTTTGCAGTAGAACTGGAAGTACAGATTTGCAGTAGATGAGACTTTACACTGTTAGGGCTTAGTATCTTAAGTAAAGCCCAGGCAACAGGCAGTCAAAACTCCTCTGATTGTCTTTATCCCTCAATGTCATAGGACATTGTCTTGCTTCTCTGAAATTATTGATTTCAGTTCAAATGGTCTAATATCATCCACCATTTTGTGTGGAAGTTGCCAGCAAGACTACAGTATTTCTGTCCTTGTTTACACAGTTGATTTTGTCAGTCAGATGACCTGAGAATGGAGAGACAAAACCTGAATTTTGCCCTTTTTTTCTGCCATCTCAGTGGTTTCTTTTCCTGCAGTTCTGGGGTATTTTGAAAGAAACTCATTTTGAAGTATCTGCTAGAAGATGGGAAGTGCCATATTTGTCTGTGCTGCATGAGGGAAGAAAACATTTTATTCTCTACATCTTCCTTAGGATTCCTTTTTTTGTGGGCTCAATATTGTGCAGCCTGCGCAAGGTTTTAGGGTTCAGTGCTTCTGCAAAATAAAAAGTGCAGCTTAAAAAGAAAATTTCTGCTGTTGCATTTATCCCATATTCAGCATCTTTCTATAAACTCACTGTTAGGGAAGAAGTTTTATATAGTTCACTCATACTGATTTACATTATTCATACAGAGATTTAGTCAAGAAACGTAATGGAACTACCTGAAATATGGACCTTTCCTAATTTAGCTATCTATTGAGGATAGCTTTTTAAACATGGAAGTAAAGGTCTAAGCTCTCTTCAGTTTAGATATCAGAAACTCTTCCAAACTTAGAGTATAAAAGAAACAAGCAAAGCCTCTTCCCTCCTTAAATCTGTCCCTGAGTATGCAAATATTTTCTTGACAATACCCTTCAAATGAGACCAGTTTCCTGTTTCACAGAGATAAAAGTGATCACCAGCTTGGACCCCTTGCTCCTCTCGTGTGGAGTATGAAGCAGGGAACTACACAAGCATTAGTTTTCTGCAGGCCAGGATCAGTGAGGAGACTGCAGGGCAGAGGTGGGATGCCTGTTGGAGGCAGTTCAGCATCGCGCATGCGAGTGGTGCAGGGTGCTGAGTCACACATCTGGTCACACCTGCTCATACAGATTGCGACAACCATCCATTCAGCTGTTCTTCAGTACAGTAACTCACTAAAAATTTACTTGGCAGTAAATTTTACAGGGTTTTTTACAGTAAATTTTACAGTAAATTTTACAGTAAATTTTACAGCCCAATAAGAGGCTCATTTCAAGTGCTTTCAGTTTTAATTTAATAGTCTCAAAGCATGTCATGGAATCTCACTGTATTCTTTGAGAAATAAAATTAAAATATGTGACATATCTTAAGGAAGTACTAAAGAAAGAAAATGTAAGATTTAAACAAATATGTCTGTATAAATACTGCTGTGAAAACTCTTTCTTTTCTCCCCTTCAGGTTTTTCCTTACAAGAAGTTTATATATGGCTTTTTTTCCCCTCTCTTGGAATTACATGCAATTATTGATGCAGGAATTACTTTCTACTGCTGCAATGGACTAATAATCAAAGAACATACTCTTTCTATTAAATATTTATGTAATGTTTTTATTTTTCACTTAGTGACTCTGTGTCCACAAAGTGTGCTGATCTTAGAAAGAGTAAGTTTCTATAGTACCTTTCTAAGTGATTACCTCTCCCTGGATATTCCAATTACATTTTTGAGCTTTTTATGCCTCATCTTTGTTTTTGAAGCCAGTGGCTGCAGCATTTTAATGTTCAGCTATAATTTTTCTTTACTCAGAGTGTCTTACCCTTCCACACTTCCTGATATTCTACATGTAGTTTAGCAAGAGAATGTTCAGCCCTTTTCTCTCCCTCATGTAATTTGACAACCTAATAATTAACTAATCTGAGTTTCTCTGATTAAAGGAGTACTATAGGGCTTAGTGTACGTGAAAGCATCATGACAAAAAGCATTTGTCAAGCAATCATTGTCTAATTCCTCAATGTTGATTGAGTAAAATATTTACTAGCACATTTTTAGCTAGCTACCAAAACTCGTTGGGTTCATGGAAACATCTTTAAAGGACATTCATATATGAAATCAATTCAAGATTACTTTATGGTTCAAAATCCAAGCCAATTTCAGTGTTTAAAATACATTTGATTTGATGTCTGAAAGCCAGTTTTCTGAAGAATGTTTAGTGTTATACCATATGTAAAAGGCTTAATCTGAAATGTATCTATACCAATCTATAGATCATTTAGTTAAGTGAACCCTGTTGAAAAGCTGCAAATGATCCCACTTATAGAAAATAAAATGGAGAGACTGCTAAGTAAAGAGTCCCCTTGGAACACCTCCTGCAGATCTTTGTTCAGATCCTTTTGTGATAACTGTCTGTATTATGCAATGGTAGAAAAAGAGAAAATGGAGGTTATGAAGGTGAAAGGTCTGGTTCTAGGTGCTTTAGGCAGAAAGGTCAATACATCAGCAGTAATTAGTGCTTCCCTCATCTTGATCCTTCCAGTGTAACTTGCCACCCTCATCCCATGTTCTATCTTGTATGGGACAGGAGAGGAATGGCCTGGGTAAGAACAGAAGAGTGCAAAGGCCTTATTAAATTGTTGTGTATGGCATGGCATTTCTATTTTCCCAACTCCCTGTGCCTCAGTACACTGCTGGGGCTTTCAGACTATCCTATGTGATATTTGAAGAGAGGAGGAAAGCATGGCAAAAGTCAAGCCTCCTCAGTGGTGTACTGGATTTTGTAAACCAGTGCATTGCATTTCTACAATGTTAGAATTTATATGCAGCTTTTAAGGAAATGGTCTCTCTTGTCAAGGCAAGAGAAACATTTGCTATGTGACACTCTCCTTGATTGCACACTACAAACCAGGCTTTTTGACAATGCTGGCTGTCTTGTGGTTGCTTTTTTGTACTGACAGAATAGACTTTTACTAAAGACATATTTTAGAAGGATGGAAATATTTACAGGAGTTTGTGTCTTGCATATTCAGTTACATCAGTTGGTGTTTTTCTCATATTTGTTGTTTTCTTTTGGAAAACTAAAAAAAATCACATAGTAAAAAAATTTTTTTTGAGACAGGAAGAACAGTAGCAGGCTATCACAAGGCAGAACTACATATCTTTCCTGTTAAATATTTACAAAGTAAGATCCTGCGTGATTAATCCAAGAAAGACATACTGGAACGTGGTTAACTTTTTTCCATTAGAAGAAAAGGATAGCATGGCATTTAAAAGGACTAATTTAAATGAATATGTGCTCTTGAAAATAAATTAAACAGTGATTCTAGAAAATAAAATTATTTCCCTTGCAATGGTATGAAGAAAAAAAAGAAAAGAACGGTAATCAAGAATCTCCAAAGATAAGAGGTCCTTTCTGATCAATAGTTCTACCTGAGTGTTTCAGAGGGCAATGTTTCTGCCAACACTTTTTTCAAAGTTCTAAGAGATACCTGTGTGTTACAATATAATATTATGGTATAAAACCAGCAAAGAGTCTTTTAAATGTGGAAATACAAGTCTGGATTCAGACCTCCTTTATCTGTATATTTCTAACTTTATATGGAAATAATTTTCTATCTCAGGAAGTTTATGGTAATATTACATAGTTAGACTGATAGACTATATCTAGTTTATTAGCTACTTTTTTAACTGAAAATTATATTAAAACCAGATTCATTTTCTCTAATGTAAATATGTGACCAGAATTAATTTTATTTTAGTTTCGCTTTCACACATCCCTTTCCACATAAGCTTCTCTGGTATAATTATTTGAACCTGAGTATAACACAATGCAATATGCTAACATTTTAATTTCCTGTCACTGTTCTGAAAAAGAATGTAATAGAAACATTTCCTTCTTTGCTCCATTTATACTTTCTAGTAAACTTACCACTGCTGAAAGTTTGTTTCAGGAGAAAAACAACACCCCTACCAAGTGAAATATGGAAGGATTCTGTCATGTATGCACATATAGGTGCTTTAAATTAGGGTAAAAGAATCACTGAATATCACTTGTGTAAAATCAGAATTCAGGCAGAATAAACATTTTAAGCACTAATTTACAGTGGCTTCCATGGTTCATATAAGGTTAAAATAAGCACATCCTGCTGTCTGAAGTGAATGCATAAGAAAGATTAGGAAGAGCAAATGCTACTAACCTTGGTGTACTTAATTTTCAGATCTTTTAGTGGTTCTGGCAGCGCTGGCGTAGCTGGAGCAGGATTCCCCTGTGAGCCTTGCTTCTTCATGTTCTCAGCTGGGAAGTTTCGGGACGCCCCTGAAACACAGGTGAGATAAGGTGTAAAGGGAATACAGTGATTTTTGCCCTGACTGAGCTCTTGGCTTCATTTGCGCTTTTTTATCTGACCCAGCCATGGTGTATTTGCATACGGGAATGTGATTGGATGGAAGAATTCATGGCACAGAGAAAATGACACTACTTATTTTTATGACCAAAAGCAGCAGCCTTTTCAGTGAGCTGAGACCTCGATGAAAGCACATGCTGCTGAAACAATCTGCCCAGGCAGCCACTACGAATTCCTTACTGGGAAACTGAGATTAAGGCCTCCTCCTCTTACCTGTAAAATTGCTTTCTCTCTGCAGGCAGATATCCAGATTCTAAGGGAAGCTCTTCACGTACTTGAAGGCAGGTCTGAAGGTAAAGGCAGACTTCTTAGCTCTGAAAATGAACCAAGCCCTTCTTACTAGAAGGGTGATGAGAATAATTACCAGAGCTAGAAAGTATTCATGAAAATCCAAGCCACCTAGGTTAACTTTTAATATGTTCAGAGTACATTAGAAGTACTGTAATCAATGTTTGTTTTGTAAATCACAGAGATAAGGAAAATAGAAATAGATAGAAAATCCTTCATGTGTTTTTCAAGAAATGTGAAAGTGGAAAAAATGATCAATCCAGAAAAAAATTTCTCTGAGTAAAACTAAGCAAAGCCCTGTTATTTTTTCTTTTATACAGCATTACAAATTTAAGGACAGTTTTTACCACAGTGCATTTTGGAATATCTGAGTCCAAAACAAATTGACCAATAGTCTAGAATTTTCTATCCTGGATGGAACCCACTTTTCTGTTCTGATTATTCAAAGAAAAACATATATCTTGCACAGGAAAATCATTTTATAAGGTACAAGAAACTCTTTTCTTCATCAAGTCCTGCCTTTTCTGATTAGTGGTCTCACCGAACTTGTTTTTATCTGCTAGGCTTCTGATTAATGAACAGTGGATCCATGCCTTAGAAATAGAATGAAATGATCTTAATATTTTCATTGAGACTACATAAATGCTTGGAGAATTCACTTCTCACACCATTTAAATCATCTGTCAATGGAGGGCCTTTAACTAGCAGATGAGACAGGGCATATCAAGAGCTTAATTTTAGCATGCATTCATTATATTTCACATGCTTTCCGAATTAAATTCCATGCTGTAATTATTATTGATGATTTTTGTGTTTGGATGTATGGTTTGACCAAGAGTTTCTGAAATTTAGAAAAGTTCAAGTTATTTCTGGATAACAGATAATTTTTTTCTCACGGTAGGAGTGTCTCAGCGAGATGTAAAGAGCTGTGTGGACTGAAACAAGTTTCATTCACCTTGTCCTGTGAATGAAGAGCAAACATTCCTATTGCTAAAATCATTGATATTGAAGGTTGCCTCCTCACTTACATAATTTTGGATGCATACATCAGCTTTTCTGCCTTAGCTGTCTGGCTGAAGATATCTGAACACAGAACAGTACTTTTGAAAGGTTTTTGAGCAGCATTTTCAGACTTTAGTATTTTGGGTTACAGTGCTTTCCTGCCTTAGAGAATGACTTTGGTCTCATGCCAAAACCAGAATGTCTAAATAGGGTTTGTTCATTTTTGTTTGGAATATAACTTTTCAGTCCTATTCTTATGTAGCAATTTTTTTTCCCTTTTTTTTCTCCAGATTTAGACACTGAAGTCTACTCTAGCAATCTTTCTGCTACTAATTTCTCCATTAATCACAGTTTATATCTAATTAATTCCCCTGCAAATTGCCCTGATTCTGAAGCAGAGAGCAGTGGATTTCTCTGGTTTCAGTAAAGCAAAAGATCTTTTTTGCATGTGAGAGTGTTCTAAATGCATTCTCATTTCGGTACCATTGCATTTCCAATTTAAAAAGAAAACCACTCAATCTAGAAGTTAATTATTATATATTCTTATGAAAATGACAGCATTTATCTTCTTTCCAAGTCTATAAAGGACACCCTGAAATCTCTGTAGGCAGGTTTTAAAGATACTGGATGAAAAGTTTCAACTTTTCCAAACATGCTGGTAATCACTGCTTTTCCACAATGGCTTTCCACACCATTTGTTCATTTAAGACATACTTTAGCCTCCCTTTTCTCTTTCTGTTTCCCTCTTTCAGCCTTGGATTTCATGAATCACCTTTCCTTTCCTATTTATTTTCAGCCTAGGAATGCTTTTAGCCTAGTGCAGAAAGTATTTTATTTTCCTCCATCTTCCCGTTTATTGTAGCTTTCTGCTATTTTCATTCTAGGACATTTTTCCCCATCCTGAGTCACAACTCTTTCACATTTCACCTTAATAATGATATGCAATTCAAGAACTATAGCTATTTATAAGACTCTACTGTTATTTCAAGTAGTGAATTATACAACACTTGGATAATGCCGCTATTGAAGCTTACGTAGTTTTGTTGTTAATGTTTTCTTGGAAATGTTCTGTTCTATCTAATTCTTTCCTCTCTTTTGGCCAGTAATTTCGTTCTTACTTGTTACCTTACTGCCGAAGGAAGGAGCCCTAGAGACTCCACACCCTGGTGAAGGATGTGATGTACTTTATGACTTTGTGACAGTGCTTTCTATACCCCAAAGCATAGCATTTATTCCAGTTCGGAACTGCTGAGTTCCCCTGTTTGATGGAAGTTCAGAAAGGAACAAGAGTGGAGGTCCACTGTGCAAGTTGTGATCAAGCTGTGATGTACCTTGCTGAATGACATTGGCTGTGGTAAAACACAAGACCAGTGGCTGCAGGAGCTTTAGGTCTGACTTATGCCACTCTGTGTCAGGAAATTAAGTAAAACTTTTATGCTAGAACAAAGTTTTTTCAGTTCTCAAAGATTGAAAAAAAATAATTAAGAACTAAACACAGCATACCAAATTACAAGTTCTCCTCATATGTGACCATACAGTGGGACATCAACAATGATGTAACATTTTCATTGAGTTCACTGTAGTCTAGGTGGGCAAACTATTGGGCCTATATCGAGGTTTTCTGCAGACCTATATTCATTATATAAGATGTAATTTAATAACCAGAAATGCACAGAGGAAGGCAGAGGTTCCAGTTGGGCTAACTGGCAGTCCAACTAATGAAACCAGTGTGTCACAAGAACAACCCAGATGTGACCTGTGGCAGGATTCTTGTCCCTAAAAACAGTGCTAGTTCCATCTGTAATGCCCTGGCCTTTCCTACATGCCCTGATATATCAGTCCAGGAGCAATTTTTGATTCTATTTGGCATTTTTATGTGTGTGTATGCTGAGCTAATACTGTCTGAAAGCCATGCTTTTATTCTATGCTCTTATAACATTTAATAGAGAAATAGTTACTCTATATTGTAGATGAAGATTATTCTGGGAATTTTGTTTATCCAGAATTACTTATAGTTTTCTAAAAGCCATAAACTCTTGGGATTTTACACCCCAAAAGTAGACACAAGCTTGTCTTCTTTCTAAACAGTCTTTTTTTCCCCTTTCATTTTCCCTTTTTTCCTTTTTTTTAATGACTGCCATATCGACAAGTTCCCAGAGTCCAAGTGCTGGAATGGAAATTATCCAGCAACAGAGGGCAATTGACTTCATCTTTTTATAAAGCTAAAACTGTAATCACAGAAGTAAGAAAATCTGGTCCATAAGTTTCCACAGGGAAAAAATCTTTGTCCTTCATATATTTGATTATTAAAGAAATCTAATTCTTATTTTGTTCTAGACATTCTCAAAGCTGCATAAATCAGATAAGATTGCATATATTTAGCTTTAACCATCTTTAATGTCAGACAGTTGCAAGGATATTTTTGCATATAAACAGACAGTAGATGTCCTCTGCCTTTGGGTTTTGTCACTTACAGCACTGGAAACATTTCAAATTGAATATCTCTGTCACCTCATGATCAATCAGAATTGCAATCTGAATTCCATAATGCCTTCTAAAAGGGAACATAACAACCTAAGAAACTTCTACAAAGTTGCTATAATTTAAAACAATGAAGGTAAGTAATCTTCCATGGTGACTTATACAGTGCTGTCCAAAGTTCTCTGGAGTAGGAGTTGCACAGAATATGCTGCTGCACTTGGTAGTTGTATTGTATCATCTGTGCTGAATTTTCAGATTGTCTTGAATGCTGAAGTACGTGCCTAGGTTTTATAAAACCTCACCATTAAAAAAAAAAAAATCTCAGTAGAGAAAATATCACTCTTACTAAAATTCTTGATTATCTGAAATATTTCTTCCAAATTCAGAATATATAGGGAAGGGTTCAGAAAGGGAATTATTCATGGGTTTGAGCAGATCCCCCATTGGTACTGACAGAAATGAGTATTAAGTTAGAAGTGGTAGATCGAAGGGTCAAAAGCACCAGTACATGTTTTGAAAGTGGAAATCTCTGAGAGTTGCAAAATCACTGGATTCTCATTCTGAAATTCTTTATAGTCTTTGGTAATCTTCCTCATGACATCAGTGGCAGTAGAACAGAGACAGTAGGTCACTGTTTAGTGTGATGTTGAAAGGCAGATACGTCAGAAACAAAGCAGAACTGGTGTGAAATTCATGGGGTTTTGCCCATACAAACTGAGAGTCCAAATTTGGGTAGGATGTGCAAGTTCTCATAACTCTGATTGAAAAGCACTGGAGTAAAAATGACAAGATTTTCAAGGCTACAGAGCAAATTCCTTTGCCTTTTTCAGGACACTGACTATTCTGCATTTCTGAAAATCCAGGTGTTCCTTTAATATAATTACCAGTACATCTGAGCACAACTAGCAGTTCTTCAGTCATTAGAAAATTTCTGTGAGATGTATACTCATGGAGTGAGGCAGTAGAGTGATGCCTAGCTATCTATTTGAGTTTGAAATCTGAACTCTGTTGGTGAAAAATCTTTCCCTTCTGCAAAATGGATGGTAAGAGCGTAGGAAGAAATGTGTTGGCATACATTCCTCCATTCTCTTCACTCTTGTGATAAGTTAACAGGATTCAAGGAAATGACATGAAGCTGAGTCAGGAGAGATTTAGGCTGGACATCAGGAAAAGGTTTTTCACCCAGAAGGTGGTTGAGCACTGTAACAGGCTCCACAGGGAAGTGCTCACAGCACCATGCCTGCCTGAGTTCAAGAACCATTGGGAACACTCTCTTAGGCACACGGTGTTGCTCTTGCGGTGTCTTGTGCAGGGCCAGGAGTTGGCCTGGATGATCCTTGTGGGTCCCTTCCAACTCAGTGGAAGTTATTCCCTTCTGTGATTCTGTGACTTTCATCTCAATGACATTTCAAAAGTACAGGAATAAATTGTGACAATGTGTAGATTTAGGCTGCTGCATTTCATCATGCAAGTTGGAGGGAAGGGATGCCATCCAGAGGGACTTGAGCAGGCTTGAGAGGTGGGCTGTGAGAGCCTCATGAACTTCACCAGTCCTGCATCTGGACTGGGGCAATCCAAAGCACAAAAACTGTGCTGACAAAGCATAGACTGAGAGCAGCCCCAAGGAGCAGGGCTTGGGGATGTTGGTGGATGAGAATGCCGACAGTTTTGAGAATTTGCAGTGGCAGCCCAGAAGGCTAACTGCATCCTGGGCTGCACAAACAGAAATGAGGCCGTCAGGTCGAGGGAGGCATTTCTCCCCTCTGCTCTGCACTGATGTCACCCCATCTGCAGTGCTGCACCCTGATCTGATGTTCTCAGTGTAAGAAGGATGTGAATCTGTTGGAACAAGCCCATGGAGATGCTCAGAGGGCTGGAGCACCTCCTGTAGGAAAACAGGCTAAGAGAGTTGGGGCTGTTTAGCTTGGAGAAAAGAAGGTTCTGGGGAGATCTCACAGCAGCCTGGCACAAGAAATCTTTGAAGAGTGAAGTTTCATGAGGACATGTAGTGACAAGAGGTAATAGCTCTAACCAAAAAAGGACAGGTTTAGATTAGGTATCAGGAAAAATTCTGTANGGGAACACTCTCTTAGGCACACGGTGTTGCTCTTGCGGTGTCTTGTGCAGGGCCAGGAGTTGGCCTGGATGATCCTTGTGGGTCCCTTCCAACTCAGTGGAAGTTATTCCCTTCTGTGATTCTGTGACTTTCATCTCAATGACATTTCAAAAGTACAGGAATAAATTGTGACAATGTGTAGATTTAGGCTGCTGCATTTCATCATGCAAGTTGGAGGGAAGGGATGCCATCCAGAGGGACTTGAGCAGGCTTGAGAGGTGGGCTGTGAGAGCCTCATGAACTTCACCAGTCCTGCATCTGGACTGGGGCAATCCAAAGCACAAAAACTGTGCTGACAAAGCATAGACTGAGAGCAGCCCCAAGGAGCAGGGCTTGGGGATGTTGGTGGATGAGAATGCCGACAGTTTTGAGAATTTGCAGTGGCAGCCCAGAAGGCTAACTGCATCCTGGGCTGCACAAACAGAAATGAGGCCGTCAGGTCGAGGGAGGCATTTCTCCCCTCTGCTCTGCACTGATGTCACCCCATCTGCAGTGCTGCACCCTGATCTGATGTTCTCAGTGTAAGAAGGATGTGAATCTGTTGGAACAAGCCCATGGAGATGCTCAGAGGGCTGGAGCACCTCCTGTAGGAAAACAGGCTAAGAGAGTTGGGGCTGTTTAGCTTGGAGAAAAGAAGGTTCTGGGGAGATCTCACAGCAGCCTGGCACAAGAAATCTTTGAAGANACTCTTGTGATAAGTTAACAGGATTCAAGGAAATGACATGAAGCTGAGTCAGGAGAGATTTAGGCTGGACATCAGGAAAAGGTTTTTCACCCAGAAGGTGGTTGAGCACTGTAACAGGCTCCACAGGGAAGTGCTCACAGCACCATGCCTGCCTGAGTTCAAGAACCATTGGGAACACTCTCTTAGGCACACGGTGTTGCTCTTGCGGTGTCTTGTGCAGGGCCAGGAGTTGGCCTGGATGATCCTTGTGGGTCCCTTCCAACTCAGTGGAAGTTATTCCCTTCTGTGATTCTGTGACTTTCATCTCAATGACATTTCAAAAGTACAGGAATAAATTGTGACAATGTGTAGATTTAGGCTGCTGCATTTCATCATGCAAGTTGGAGGGAAGGGATGCCATCCAGAGGGACTTGAGCAGGCTTGAGAGGTGGGCTGTGAGAGCCTCATGAACTTCACCAGTCCTGCATCTGGACTGGGGCAATCCAAAGCACAAAAACTGTGCTGACAAAGCATAGACTGAGAGCAGCCCCAAGGAGCAGGGCTTGGGGATGTTGGTGGATGAGAATGCCGACAGTTTTGAGAATTTGCAGTGGCAGCCCAGAAGGCTAACTGCATCCTGGGCTGCACAAACAGAAATGAGGCCGTCAGGTCGAGGGAGGCATTTCTCCCCTCTGCTCTGCACTGATGTCACCCCATCTGCAGTGCTGCACCCTGATCTGATGTTCTCAGTGTAAGAAGGATGTGAATCTGTTGGAACAAGCCCATGGAGATGCTCAGAGGGCTGGAGCACCTCCTGTAGGAAAACAGGCTAAGAGAGTTGGGGCTGTTTAGCTTGGAGAAAAGAAGGTTCTGGGGAGATCTCACAGCAGCCTGGCACAAGAAATCTTTGAAGAGTGAAGTTTCATGAGGACATGTAGTGACAAGAGGTAATAGCTCTAACCAAAAAAGGACAGGTTTAGATTAGGTATCAGGAAAAATTCTGTACTGTGAGGGTGGTGAGGCCCTGGTACAGGCTGCTCAGAGAAGTTGTGAATGCCCCATCCCTGGAAGTGCTCAAGGCCAGGCTGGATGAGGCTCTAAGAAACCTGGTCTAGCAGAAAGTGTCCCTGCCCATGGCAAGGTGGTTGCAACTAAATGATACTTAAAGTCTCTTCCAACCCAAATAATTCTATCATTTTATGATGCTAAATAAATTTTTAGAATGATTTTTTTCTCTTGCTGCTATTTGGATAGCTACTCATTGTAGTGTATTTTATTTTTTGCAGCATGAATCATTATGTATACTGGTTTTGGAAACAGATGTTTTGGTTTTGTATATGGGACAATTTACGCATAAAATAATGACTAAAATGTGATCATAAAAACATCAAACTAAAATAAAAGAAACTATATATATTATAGGACAATGAGAGAGTGAGTAGTGGTTCAGAAATTATTACACTATTTTAAAAAACATTTATCTATAGAACCCATTTCAACTACAGGAAGTAATGTCCTTTATAATATAAATTAGAAGACTATTTCATCATTACAGCATTTCTTAAAATTTGCAGGAATATTTGGTAGAGTGGTTTTGGTATTTTGCATTCTTAAATTGAAATTACTTGTAAATTTTTTTTCTTTTTGTCAATTTATCATAAAAAATCATATGAAAATAAAAAGTGTAAGAGTTTCTGTGAAGAACGTAATTGAGCAGAAACAAATAGAAAGAACTCAGTAGAGTCTGATGCAACAAAGATATATATTTCTAGAGTAAGAAGAAAATTCTCACAAAACTGGGATAAGACCTGTAAAAAAAACATTTTGTAAAGGTATGTTTCTACATTTGCCCTAAAATATGAAATATAAGCAACTCTATTTCACTTATATCAATAGACTTTTTCATACCTCCTAATTCCTACTTATTATTAAATCCTGACATCAAATATTTGCCGTAAGGTCATAGAAAGACTCAATTAATAAGTTATCATATGACAAAAGTATAGGTTTTTCAATTAGGCTAAACTAGTTTTCATTTCAACAGGACAATATTTAATTAATAAATGTCAATTGCTTTTCTAACTTTATGACAGACGTCAACATTTATACCTTTTTTTTTAAAACTGGACAGAATATCTGTGCTGAGAAAGTGAGAACTCTTAATAGAACAGTATTATCAGCACAATGCATTAGTTAATAAATTAGTACAGTTTTATTATAGACTTCAAGTCCAGTCTTGGCAGTATAGAATGACATATACTTCAAGTATCCTTTTGTGAACCAGAACAAATTTATTTCTGTTTTTCCCGTTAAAAATTAAACTAGTGTTTTAAACTTTTTTTGGTGCATAGTTCAAATTACTTCAAATGGAGTAATTTGAAGGTTTCTCAAATAATTGATTACAAATAGAGATTTTATGACACAGGTTACAATAACAGCTCTTATCAGTTAACTTCATGAATAATTTGGTGCAAGTCAATCGAGTGCAAGGGCAAAACTCAGGGTCAGGGTTACAGCAGAATCAGACCCAAGATTAGTTATTAACCTACATTGTTAGCAACAATTACTGCCAAGTATTTTTCAGCATTTTCTCCACGAACCTTTGTTTCAAAGCCAAGTTTTAGACAGCCTCAACTGATTTTACATAATTGCTATGTGTGCTTTTTAAGCCTCTGTGTAGTAATTGTGTTCTTCAGCTATGAAAGACTCACAAGTGAAAATAACCCTCTTTCTTTCTAATTTTAAAGTTTTGAAGAGAATCTAAAATAAGTTTCTAGCTAAAATTAAAAATAGTCAGAGGTATGTTTAACATCTACCTCTTTCTTTGATATTTAGAGGCAAATCTCTGAATGAATATTCCTTAATTTCTTTACATCAGTTTTTCCTATCTTCATGTTATTATCTTATATTAATTATCAACATCATCATAACTACAGGAGATTTGAAAGGCTTATTTTTGTGTGTTTTAACATAGGATGTATTGGGTCCTGAGTTCTCTACAGTGTAAAAAATCCAAATCTCTCTACTCAAGATGAGTGCCTCTTCCATACGTCAAGGTAGTTAACTGCTAGAACAAAATTTCAAACTTGATCAAATAATAGAAGGCAACAAAAAGATGCCTACTGAAGTTCCAACTTCATGATGTAAAATTAATATGAAGTCCATGATTATTCATTTTTGTCATCCTGTCCCCCTACTCCCCTCTCTAACTTGCTACTTATTGTTATACTATTATTTCCAGGAAGTTCCTACAGAAATAGCTAGAAACCATGCATCACATAAATAATCTTGACGTCAAAATTCCCCTTTAAAACACTTGAAATGTAATTAGAACTGCTAAGAAAGAACCATATTTGCAGTAGGAAAGTGGCTTATTAGGAATAAAAAAACTTGGCACAGTGATTAATCACACAGCAGTTCCAAATTGACTGTGACATTCAAGTACTTTCCTTGTATTGTAATGTCAATGGAGGATTTTGATGGATTTCCAGCTCCTCTGTTCCCAACATTTTGGTTTAACTTAAACAAACAAACAAATAATATGAAGCAAGACCTGCCTTTGTTTGCAAATTTCAGGGAGGTTTCTGTGGATGCTGACAGAGATTGCTGTTTCTAATGAAAAGTGAACTTTAACCAGGTTAAATCTGTGCATCTCTGGTCTGGGGGACTAGGATTCAGAATTCAAATTTCAACATAGATTAAAGCTTTTGCAGCACATTATGAAGAGTCTCTGTTTTGTAGCTGATAAAGTCTACTCTCTTTTTAAGGTAATTAGTAAGATTTACATTATCACCTGCTCTGTAGTTAAACTTAAGATGAAGTGAATTGGCCACACTACCTTGTCATCTGTTATTCCTATTTTTCTTTACTTTTTCATGGTCACAGAATCACAGAATCAGCTATTTTGGAAGAGACCTTTGAGGTAATCAAGCCCAACCTGTGATCCAACACCACTCTGTCAACTAGACCATGGCACTGAGTGCCACATCCAGGTTTTTCTTAAACACCTCTGGGGATGGTGACTCCACCACCTCCCTGGGCAGCCCATTCCAATGTCCAGCTGCCCTTTCTGTGAAGAAATTCTTCCTAATATCCAAATGGTTATAATCCAATTCCTCATGTGTTTTTGGTAGAAATATTGAACTTACTGTATGTGTGCTACTCATTAGCATCACTGGTGAATGAGAATTAACAGCTACACCATTAACTAGGATTTTAAAAAGATGATGTGATCAGTCTAGCATCCACTGAATGCTGTCAAGAACTTTCCCAAAGTCTTGCAAATCTTCTGAAGGAGCAGTTTTAAGTCCTGGTAATCATCTAATTAAATAATTGCATCTAAAAAGGAATGTGAGTTGTGAAAAGTTTGAAGTATATTAGTAGTTTCTGTAAGACGCCTTGAATGTATTTTGG
The DNA here is from genome assembly GCA_013398075.1 of Notiomystis cincta. Lineage (NCBI taxonomy): Eukaryota > Metazoa > Chordata > Aves > Passeriformes > Notiomystidae > Notiomystis > Notiomystis cincta. The sequence continues at coordinate 18,787 of VZRX01008971.1, read as the reverse complement.
GATGGAAAATAGATGATAGCAATGCAGAACAGGAAATCAGGTTAATAGCAGACACTTTGGGAACTAATCTTCTGCTTTGCTACAGAAATGTGTTAGCCAGCAGAATTATAAATGCAAACCCAGCAACAGGAAATCTTGGAAGGAACCAAACTTACAGTGAAAACCCTGTATGTGGTGTATTCATTTTTCATATAAAATTAGAAGTATGTTTTGTGGGTGTGCCACCTGTGTGTTCATTTGTTTTTTATTGCAGATAGATTCATTTTCTGGGACTGCTTTAATAGGTGTATTTGTTTCACTTCTCTTCTAAGAAGAAAATTAGAAAAAGAAGAAAAATTCTTTCTCAAAGGAATAGGAAGGTTTGAAGTGGGAATATTGTAGTCCAATAAAAGGTTACAATACTTAACTAACTTACTGTAATTCTGAGGAAAAAAAAATGCCTGCAAATATTTTCTGATTGTTACAGAATTTATAAGAAAACAGGAGTAAAAATTTTATTTCTTTTGTCCAATAAGTGTGGTGTGTGTTCTGCTTCGCTTTCCATAAACACATGAAGCCTTACAGTCTCAGAGTGCTTTTCCTGTTGTTTGATATTTTATAACATTAGGCTAATACTCTGATCATCTGTGGATACAACTCTGGAAATCTATGGAATTAAGAATGTAAGTAAATTTCTTTTTTAGATGATTTTTGTGTAACACAATCTGCCGCCAAAGTGTCCGAA
>VZRX01008971.1:0-17905 GCA_013398075.1 Notiomystis cincta | reverse complement strand
TATTTTTAAAAAATTAAGATAAAACTATATCTATATCTATTTTAATTTAACTGTATTAATTACAGGACAGCATAATAATTAAAAACCTCCTTGGTTCTTTAAATTTGTGTAAGAAAAACTATGAGAACATCAAGGTTTCTTATACCTGAGAAAAATAATTATGCTGATGACATTTCAGTGTGTTTTGCAACCTCTTGCTGAAGCCTGCAAAGTACATATTCTCTGGCATATTGCTTCGATAGTGAGAATGCTGAGTTTTATGCACAGCAATTATACTAAGGACAGAGGAAGTTCTTTGAATTATACATTTCCTGTATGATAGCTGTATTCTGGGGTGATAGTGACAGCAATAAACTGAAATTTACTTGCATAATCAGCACATCACACTGGAGAAAGCAGAGGGAAAAATAAATCAAAGGTAGGAGACAGTGGTCAAAACCAAAGTTACTATGTATTCCTTAAAATTTTTCAATGAAAAACAAGCGGCATATAGCTAAAGTTATAAATCCGGCTTGAACAATTAAACTATTACTTCTCTTTCCTATTAGCTTAGCTTGCCAGACTGACACAGAAGTTTTGCAGGCAGTGGAAGACAGTATTTAACCTTTCATAACCAACATAAGTTCACAATTGTTTTGCTCAGGATAAAGTTTACATAAAACTACTCCTTTACTACTCCTCTTATCATTGCCAAGAAAGATTCAAAATTTTGTCTCAAAATTAAATAATATTCTAGTGTTTTCTCAGAATGTCCTCTGAAATGTTGTGTTAATTTGGCATAGGCAAGTATGAAAACTTTTATTTAAACAGAAGGTAAAATATTGAGGGATTGAAGGGAGAAGCAGCAGCAGAAGGAGAGATTGCCAAACTACATACAAGCTAAAGCTTAGAACACTAATCAAAATAAAGTTTTGATGAGATGAATATTTAGCTACTGTGGGTTGAGATATGAATTAGAATAAAAGAGAATTGTATATATCAATCAACTTAAACAAGCTGAGTGAATGTAAGCAAACTTATTAGGAAATATCTCCATAGGAAACTTTGGTTTTGTAGCTTGCACTCTGAATATTTTGCCATTATAGCATAATAATGGCTAAATCCTCCTTTCGATACATCAGTGAGAGCACAAACACACAATTTATATTTCCTTGCAGTAGATAAACATCCATACTTCTGGGATGTGCCTTTTGAAGAGAAATGTTCCCAAATCAATGGTACAATTTTTCAGCTGCTGGAAGCTGGAGCTTGAACTGCAGTTCCACTTTTCCATGCAGAAAACAGGTGTTTTTTTCTAGGCAGAACTTTTCTTCCATTGTGCTCCAATCGGTAAATCACAGTAGTTGGGGGAATACAGGGGTACTCAATCTCTTTTCTAACACTGCAACTTCTCTCTTTTTTATTCACCATTCCTTGACAAATCTGGTTTCCCTGTGTCTTGTTTTAAATCACTACAGTACACTGGGAGTGTAAATGGTAAAGCTGACAGCTAGATACTCGGTGCACTAGAATATGTTCTATTTTTTTCTTCTCTCACTATTGCCCTGATGAAACTGCAGTATCAGTTTGGTCTACTGTCTATGAATCCTTATTCTTTCTTGTCTGTTTTTCTCAAGATTAATTTTACTATTTTATTCTTTCATCAATAGCAATTCTTTCAGCAAAATCTGCATAGCTAATTTCTTGCGAGAAATCAAGTTAAAAAGAATTAAAAACGTTCTTGCAGTAATTATGTGTAACACCTGTCTAATATTTTCCAGCATTGTAAACTCTTACAAACTCAAACCTCTCTATAAATTCTTTTTCAAAGTGTCCTCATTGACACTTAATGATGGAAAATAATACTGTCATACCTCTGCAAAAAAGAAGAAAATTTCTACTCAGTATTTTTTCTCAAAGCACTACTCAGCAGTGTTCTGAGAAAAACTACAGAATAGCTGTTCACTGAGGAGAAATTACATGAGATTCAAGTGCTGTAATTTTCAATGGAGAGGAAGAAAAAATGAGAGAATATTTATCTAGGTAGAAAAGTCATGTAAGTTCATATAAAGTCAAAGAGCACTGTTAAATTTTCACAGGGTGGAAGTAAATTAATCAATATTTTAGTACTCACAGTCCAGAAATGTTTACTGCTTCAGGAATTGCATTTTCAGTTCACTTAGTGCAACCACAACTATTTAATCATAGACAGCAGTTTTTGGTTGGAAGGACAATCACTTTAAGAAGTTCTGAAAGACAAAGTGCAAGAGTTTCTTTGACAATATTTTTCACATGATTTTTTTCCCCATTTCTTCTCTTTGTGATAGCATGTAAAGCAAAACAATATGAATATTTTATTCTATTGGACTATAAAATCTTGTCTTGTTTTAGTGTAACTACTCTTGTACAAATAAAGCATTTAAAACCAAGACAACATCAAATACACTAGCTGTTTTTTATGAGGGTAGAGAAATAGCTATTTTGCCAAGCTATCTTTGTGGCAACTGTAAGAGGGAATAAGGCTAAAGTTTCAACATGGCATTTAAAATCCAGCCCTTTTTGTCCTATCCAATCCCTAATTGCATCATGAACTGAAATATAGAATTAGTTAAATAATGTACACTGACAACATATTCTGAAGGCTATCTACTTTTGTATAATATTTCTTTGTTCAGTTTATAAAAATACCACGAAGAATACATCTTAAAATTAGTCATTGCAATTTGTTTTAGAAAAAGTTTTAAAATTTCAAGCACTCAAGAATGTCATAACTTCACAAATACCTCCAAATAAAAATTCTCTGAATTCTTTTTCATTTTTCCCCAGAACTGACCATGAAGTAAAAAAAGCTGCTTCCCTTAATCTAAAAAGATATTACTTCTCAGGGCTCTAAATATCTTTTTCTACTAAATTTTCTTTAATTTTGGAATAAATATTAATGCTAATGGAAGTTAAAAAAGAAGACCAATTAAATTAATTTACTAAAATTAAGGCTTAAGCAATACACCAGCAACAAAGACTAACCTGAGTATTATGTAAAGACATTTTTGCAAATAGGTTTGTGCTTGTAGCTGTACAGCCAATATGGAAAATTCAGCATGAATATTAATGATAGAAAGTACTTTGTTTGACGGTGAGCATTTGCAGAAGCCTGGAGTCTATGTAATGCCATGCAGTGGATTAAAAAGGAAGTGTTTGTAAAAAGAGATGGTCAAGGTTGAAAAATGGGAAGATATTTTAGTGGTTAAGTCCATTATATTAGGAATATGCCCACTTTGTCCTAATAATTTCAGTTATCTCTCTCCATGATTAAAACATAAAAGCATTCAAATATCTCTGGATAAAAAATAAAAAAGATTTTTGTATGGATTTTTATGCTGCTGTATGAAGATGCAAAAATTTCTGTATACAGCAAGCTGTATGCCTTATCTAAACCTTTTTCCAGCATTCCTATTAACAGATTAAGGCTTATTAATCATCAAAATTTTCTACCGAACCTCAGGCTTCTGAGGAAATTAGCAATCCAATTAATATTCTCCATGTACCTGTGCACAAGGTGATTCTGGTTGATCAGTTTGTATTTTTCTACATAGTCTAAACAAAGTCTTTGGGCTCACAAATTCTATTGCTACACCTCAAATATTATGAGCTTTATTGCATTTATTCTTTCATTACCTCTTTTCTATTTTTCTGGATTTTGGTGGGTTTTTTTTGTTTGTTTTATTTAGCTAGCAATATCTGCTTTTATGCATGTTTTAGCCATTTGTCTAAACATACAAGCCATGAATTTTTAAATAATTCTTAATCTGAGTTTTAATTCTGAGGTGAATTTAAACACTATCAAAGTCAAAAAGATCATTGTTTCAAGTCTCAAAATACCACTGGTTCATCCTACAAGTACATTTACCTCTGTGAATCCACCTCTATATGTCTCAAGAATAAGTCAAAATCAACTGCAATGCAAGCATAAGCATTAGAAGCACAGGATAAACTATCATCATGCCAAACTGATTTGGAGCAGTTTTTAGTATCAAAGTTGTTCATCCACTACGAGTAGTGTCTCCTAAAGGATAATTTATAAAACAACTGGCTTTATGCTTTTGCAATTCCTCTGGTTAGGCAACCACAGGTATGAGTCTCTACGTGCCACTAACACCTACAGGACACAGCCACCTTTGCTTTACCTGTGCATTTTAGAAGTTACATTTCTCTTGGTTCTGTAGCTGTTTTTTATCTTATCCTGCATTCTGGAGCTTTCACAGAGTGTCATTCTGAGCGAGGCTCAAACTGAGCTTGCTGTCGAAACTGTTCTGAGCAGGACTTCAGAGATAGCAGTGAATTGTAGATTCTGCTTTGCATTACATAACAATCTTCTAGGCTTTCCCCTCAGCCTGGGGCAAAGCTTGCCCTGGTTCATTGCACACTAAAATGTAAACAGACCACAGCACTATCCTTCTCCTACTCCTGCCATACCAGTCTACATGTTGGTGGAAGACGGGGTTTTGTGTGCATTGCACAGAAAATTGTGCTGGTTTGGGCGTGGGACAATTTCAGGGACTGGCATCTCAGTTTGACATGAGGAAAGGTACAAGATGTGATAGAAACCATGGTTCTAATCTGAGCATGTGAAGGGGCAAATATCTTTGCTACTGAAGAATCATCAGTGTGTTTACTATATGTGTGATTAAAGTGGAAATTATTTCCTCCCTTTCTAAAAGATTTTAATTTCTAGACACCTTTCTGATAGATTTTAGATTAACTTAGTTTTACTATTTTCCCCTAATATTTTGCTTTCTGACTAATAAATGGGTTTATATGAGTTCATACAAATTTTATGGCTTCCATATAGCACTGGAAGTGATATACTCTCAGTGTCAAAACTTCATATAGTTATTAATGTCAACACTGCATAAAATTATTAATGCCACCTAGCATAGATATTTTTAAAGTCCTGGATTTTTATGAAAGTACACATTTATATATTTTTCTTATGCCACTCTTAATCTAAAACACATAAAGAGAAAGGTTGTATAAATTAAACAGTCTTAATTGCCAATAGTGAAATAGAGGTGTTAATGTAAATCCCTTTAATTCCATGGGTGAAGAAAGAACAATTTTTCATTTCTGGTGTAAAGTAGACCCACAACAATCACTACATTTTTGCATTACTGTAGAAAGAAAAGATGAAATGGAGGAACAGTATAAGGGCCAAATCTATCTCCTTGCTGGATTTAATGCAGATTGCACATAGCTGTACTAATATCTAGGGAAATAAATAAACAGGATATTAAAAATAAATTGTAAAAAACTGCTAAACTTCTTGCAACATCTCCTTATGGAGATGTTTGGTCTCCTGTTCTCTATGTCCAGCTAGAAACTCCTTGCGCCCCTACCCCCAGTAAAACCTCCAAGGATGTCTTTTTGAGGGGATATTATCTTCTCCAGTGCTGTAGCACTCTGGTATGTTCTGATAATGAAGCTTATACTTAGTCATTCATTAAGCATTCCTTTTGTGTCTCATTAGTCTGATGTCTTCTCTGTCATAAAAAGATGTTTCTGGCAGAAAGGAAATTAATTTTTCTTAACATGTATAATGACATTTTGATGGCAGTACTTTCAATATCTCTATTTCCTTTTTTTCCCAGTAGATTTTTCATTCTATATCCTGTATATCAGATTTCAAAAAAGACCATTGAAAGCTGTTTAACTTTAAAGCTTTATTGCATTAGCATTTCCAATTAATGGATAAATTATTAACACAAATTACTGCCACACAACTTCATATGCATGCAGGCATATACATACCAAATTAGCAATTTAATGTAACAATTATTATAAATGTGTCTCTCTGTAGTTCATGAACCTTACACAATCTTTGAAGATTCAAACCTTACATGTTTATGCATTTACATATACATATATAAACAGCCTCATAAACACTCAAAAGCACTCACATTTATGTTTAATGCAGGCATGTATTTTTGTATGAGCCTCCCAGCTACCCCTGTCTTTCCTAAGCATGCATTTCATCCCAAGAACACCATTATGTAGTCAGTCAAAAAATGTAAGGCCTTACCTTCAGAATCAGGGCTTGATTTCTTAGATGGGTTATAATTCACTTCCACGGCACACTCTGTCCCAAGGTCTGTGATCAGCACTATAGACAAAATACCAGGCATGACCTCTATATAGACACAATTCACTGAAAGAAACAAGTGAATACTTAGATCCTTGTTTCAGTTCGACATTTACCATTTATCAAATGATATTACTGTTAGAAAGAGATCCTTCAAGCAAACAATCTGCATTGAATTGGGAGTGATCTTGATGATACACTTGGGGAAAAAAAAAGGACCTTATTGTACAGCACAGCAGATGAAAATACCCGCGGCCATTGCACGTACCACTCATTCTGTTAACCATGTAATATAAATTGTCATTTTGACATGCAGACTATTTCTCTTCCTCTATCACCTCCACGTCAATCCAATTCACTCATTCTTGCCAATGATGAAATGGAAAAAAAAAAAGAAAAGGAAACAGGGAAAGATTGTTATCCCAGATCTGCATTTGCGGAACATTTTAAAGCCAGTTAGATTAACCATTGGGAAGATGTTAGTCTAGATAAGAGAATCCCCACTGGTTTTCTGTCTCCCTTAGACAATGAAATCACGTAGTTGTGTCTGTGCCTCTGTTTTGGATTGTTCTGTTTTAACACATAACAGATTGAGGGCTGCCTACTATTCCTAATTAACTCAAACTAATGAGAGAGCGGGTGGAGGGAGTGCCAAAAAAAGAAAAGAGATCATGAGTTGGAAGAGATTGAATTACATCTTAAAGGGGATGGAGAAAGGAAAAGAAAAATGAAGAAGGGGGAGGAGATGAAAATACCATTAAGGCTGAAAAGTAGGGGAGAACAAATTTGCCTTTTATTTCTAACAAAAGGCAAATACGTCTTGCAAAAACACCAAAGAAACATAAGAAATCCAATATTGCACTAATGTTAGATTATTTCTTCTCTTTAGAAACTGCTTCAGCACCCACTGCTGTCCTGGTTCAGCTCTCATTCTCCTATTACCAGTAAGTTAGTTGTTGGGCCTGATAGCACAGCCTCTATTTAAACCAGTTTCAGGATGAAGCAAGTAAAAGTCAGTTTTCAGATGTGCACATCCTGTGTGAAATGTCATGTTTAGAAGGGCAGCTTTTTGCCCCAGGCCCAGAAGAAGACTCTGGCCAAGGCTCCCATGCTTTTGTGCCTGAGGTCTCCTTTCTCCAGGAGCCAAGATGAGGATGGGAGCCTGCGGGAGGCGGAGAGGACAATGGCAGTGTGTTTGCTCTGGCTGCAACTGAGGCTGTAGGGCTGCCTGGAGTGAGACCTTGCATCTCCCAGGGATGTCCCTGCTCCACTGATTCAGGCTGGGCAGGAGAAGAGAGGGGCAGAAAGCAACATGAGGAGTAGAGGTAGAAGGGGAGCCATCGGATCATGACAGGGAGGTGGGGCAGGCTGGCGAGGGAAATCACTGGGGATCAGGTTGAAGGAGAGAAGTGCCATGAAGGAAATATGTTGTCAGACCGAGGGAGTGGAAGAGAGAGAATGAGGCAAACTTTCACATTAACAAAGTGAGGGAAACACTGGGAAAGCAGTGAGAGAGGCTGAAAAGAGAGCGGAGCTGAGTGAGGAGGAGTTTTAGCCGGCGGTGTGCCGCCGGGAGAGGAAGTGGGGAAAGAGAGAGGTGGGAGAGGCAAGGGCTGGGGATGTAGCCTAGCCCCACCACCCAGCCTGGTTCTGGCTCTTGCTGGGCTCTGTGCCTTCAAGTGCCTGCACACACGTGTGCACAAGCGCATGTATGGTGCCCGCTTCTTTGCCGTGGCCCAGAGCGGGGTTCACACCAGCCTCGATGCGTTTGGCCAGAGCCGAGGGATGCGGCAGGTGAGCGGGAAGAACACAGCCGGCTCCTCTGGGCCCGCCGGGCCTGTCTGCACGTAACGAGGCCAGGTTGTGGCCGGGCTCTGCGCGGATGAAATGAGGCAAGGGGCAAAGAAGGCGCCACAAAGCCCTGACAGGCCGAGGTGTGACCTGACGAATCCTAACCACCCTGGACATCGCCGGGACAGCGAGGGGAGCCACGGCGAGAGCGCAGGGCGCTGGGACACAGCCCAGGGGAGCGCTCGGGCCCGGGGACAAGGAGCCGGGTAGGCAGGGTGGGAAGGGGGCCCTACAGCACCTTGTCTCAGACTGAACACAAATGCAAATTTAATTACGAATTCAGCCAATGGAGGACAGAACTTTGCAGAAAGGTTTTCTTAGATTTTTTTTTTCTTAGACTATTTTTTTTCTTAGATTATTTTTTTCTTAGGTTATTGTTTTCATTTTCCAAGGAAATTTGTTGGCAATTTTTTTTTCACATAGGAAAAAATAACTTTTAAAAATTCCAACGTCTTCATCTCATTAACAACAGAGGATTTTTTTTTGCTTGGGCGTTTGTTTTTATTGAGTTTTTGTGGTTTCTTTTTTTTTTCTCCTGGGGCAGGATATATGCCCTATATAAGAGAGATATAAAAATTAAGTTTTGAAATGTATTCTGCAACACAGAGAAATGATAAAACAGCCTGATATCTGTGCCCTACATATATGAGCACCTGTATCTTTGCAATCACTAAGTGACTTTGGACATCCATAAAAATTAACATACTGCATTGGTGGATGGGTATGGCCACAATAATCATAAGAAAACATGTAGATAGTGCAGCTGTGGGAATATTCTTTTTGCAGATACATGTATATGCCCAGGTCCACATGGGCCAGAGAATGTACATACCTACAAATCCATCTCCTGAAAACTTTCAGGAGAAGCTTCTGCAGTATGCTGAGAGATGTTCTGTTTTAACTTGCATCTAACACTAGTTGTTTAACAAAGCAAATAAAAAAAGAGAGTGTGAACTGTAGGTTCAAAATCAAATGTAATGGAAGGAAAATTTTGGTTACCTTTAAAGAGTTCCTGCCATGGGAACTACACACCTACTGCTACTAGGCTTAAAAGCTAGCCAACAGAGATGTGAAGGAATATATGTGTCAGTATAGGACAATTGTGTTTTTCATTCCCTGCTATTGTAATTTCCTGAAAAAAAAAAAGAGAAATAATGAGAGAACAGATTAACTCAGTTAGGGCATGGTTCTAATAATGCCAAGATGATCCTTGTGGGTCCCTTTCAACTCAGAATATTCTGTGAGTGATTACTGAAGAGAAGACGAAGAAGCATATATATTATTTCTCTTCGTAATGCAAAGCTGGTAGACTGTGCTTTTGTTCTGAGTAAGGTAGATTTGACCCTAAGAGAGAGGACAGGTCCCAGCTGACTGGAAGTTGACTAATTTTGTCCAGACTTTCAAAAGTGTCAGAAAGGATGAACCTGGAAGCTACAGATCTGTTAGTCTCAATAAGAATGCTCAGTAAAGGAATGGAGAAAATTATTCTGGAAGGTACTGAGAAGCACCTAAAGAACAGCATAGTCATTGGTCACAGCCAGCAGGGCTTCATGAGAGGGAAGTGCTGCTTATCAAACCTGATTTCCTTTTAAGACAAGGTAACCCACCCAGCTGATCAAGGGAAGCCAGGGGATGCACTCTTTTTGGATTTCAGTAAATCTTTCACTAGCATTCTCCCAGTGCCTTCTGGCCAAGATGTGAAACACACAGCTGGATAAACACATCATGGTGTGGGTGAGCAACTGGCTCACAGGTCAGGCATGAAGGGTGACAGTGAATGGGGTGACATCAGACTGGAGACCTGTCACCAGGGGGGTTCCACAGGGCTCCATCTCAACCCTGTGCTCTTCAACATTGTCATAAATTACCCGAACTAAGGAGTGGAAGGGATATTAAGCAAGTTCACAGATGATACCAAACTGGAGAAGCTGTTGTCTCCCTCCAAGGAAGGGAAGCCCTGCAGGGAGACCTCAGCAAGTTAGAGCACTGAACAATCACCAATCATTTTAAGTTCTACAAGGGAAAGTGCTGGATTCTGCACCTGGGATGGGGCAACCCTGGTTGTGTTTATTAAACTGAGGAATGAGAAGTTGGAGAGCAGTGCTGCAGAAAGGGACCTGGGGGTCCTGATCAGCAGGAAATTGAATGTGAGGCAGCTGGGAGGGCCAACCATGTCTAGTGATGTCTTCTGTTTGATGACCAGTGACTAGACCTGAGGGAAAGGCATGAAATTGTCTTGGGAAGGTTCAGGTTGGATATTAAAAAGAAAGTTTCTTCTCACAGAGGCTGTTAGGCACCGTAACAGGCTCCGCAGTGAAGTGCTCACAGCACCATGCCTGCCTGAGTTCAAGAACCATTTGGAACACGCTCTCAGGCTCATGGTGTGACCCTTGGGACATTCTGTGCAGGGCCAGGAGTNGATATTAAGCAAGTTCACAGATGATACCAAACTGGAGAAGCTGTTGTCTCCCTCCAAGGAAGGGAAGCCCTGCAGGGAGACCTCAGCAAGTTAGAGCACTGAACAATCACCAATCATTTTAAGTTCTACAAGGGAAAGTGCTGGATTCTGCACCTGGGATGGGGCAACCCTGGTTGTGTTTATTAAACTGAGGAATGAGAAGTTGGAGAGCAGTGCTGCAGAAAGGGACCTGGGGGTCCTGATCAGCAGGAAATTGAATGTGAGGCAGCTGGGAGGGCCAACCATGTCTAGTGATGTCTTCTGTTTGGTGACCAGTGACTAGACCTGAGGGAAAGGCATGAAATTGTCTTGGGAAGGTTCAGGTTGGATATTAAAAAGAAAGTTTCTTCTCACAGAGGCTGTTAGGCACCGTAACAGGCTCCGCAGTGAAGTGCTCACAGCACCATGCCTGCCTGAGTTCAAGAACCATTTGGAACACGCTCTCAGGCTCATGGTGTGACCCTTGGGACATTCTGTGCAGGGCCAGGAGTTGGCCTGGATGATCTTTGTGGGTCCTTTCCAACTCAGTGGAATCCCTTCTGTGATTCTATGATTCTGTGACTTTCATCTTGCAATGACACTTCAAAAGTACAGGAATAAATTGTGACAGTGGATAGGTTTAGGCTGCTGCATTTCACATCATGCAATTTCACACTTGGGAGTGGTATTTTACAGAAGCTATATTATGGTTAACCTGCAGTGCTGATTGTAGTTAGCACAAAGCACAAAGACAATCAGCTGGGTGCAGGATGCCAAAAAGGCAACTGTTTTACCATTTTTAGACATGATTATTTAGAACATGACTTTTCTGCACACATGATACCACCCTGTCTCTTTTCATTGAAAATACACAGGTTAGAAATCTCTGATTCCAAATACCTATTAAGAACACACAAAGAATATAAAATATTTGGTCTGTGTTTTTGCTGGTTTTAACTGGCAGATCCTTCTGTATTGCACCTGTACACTCACATGTAACCGAGTTACATATCTACTTCTCATACGCAAATGAAAAAGATCAAATTTATGGAGTTGTAAATCAACTTATCTTTCTGAAATGAATTTTCTACAGTGTACACTTTTTTTCCCCTTATCAAAGAGACTTTTGCACTTATTCATAAATCCAGAGTGTTTTATGACAGCTGAAAAATTGCATTCATGCAAAAACAGGAGAAAAGGGAAAAGTGATGACAATTTGGCTGAAGTCCAGAACAAGTAAGCAAAGCTCTGTAGAGAACTGATATTAAACCTGTTACATACATACATTACTCTACATACTTACACAAAGCTAATGCAGACAGTTCTGTCTTACTCCAGCATGTAGCTCCTCTTTGGCTAGGCAAAGCTGTAACAGTCTGTTTTAGCCATGGATAACCTTGCACAAAAAAAAGTCAGAAATGGAGTTTTACAACTGCTGTGAGACTTTGGAAACTAGATTTCCATAGGATTAGGCATCAAGCATTTGACCTCTCTATCTCCCAGGAAGGTTGAAAATTGATTGAGTACGTAAAGAAGGGATACAGGTCCCACTTCCACCTTTTGCCAGTCTCCTTGGTAAAGGAGCATTAGATTAGTCTTTCCTTTTCCAAACTGACACAGTAATGAGAATGAATGCAGAAAAATTTAAATCAGCTATCTGGAGAACTAAAGGTTTTCCAAAATATATGTAGATGCAAGCCTCAAATATCAACTGACAAAAAGTAACACCCAACACCAAAAGAGGGGAAAAAAGCAAGAAGTGAAAATTTACACCTCTATTATAATCCTAAAGTAGAACAAAAAGGGAAATATTTATATCACACAGCGTAAATAACGGAAAACTACATTCAGGTTACTGATATGTATTGGAATCAATGAAGTTACACCAGATTAAAGCTTTGTATCACACTTATCTGTAGCAGTCCTTCATTAAAGATTAAGTTCCACTGAGTAATATTGAATTTCTCACTCCTCTCATTCATATGAAAATATTACTTTTTGATTTCTGTAATTATCTTCAAGTTGTTCAATCAACATTTATTTTGGGAAGACAGGTGCAAAGTCAAGCTATTAATGTTTTCTGCATAATAATTATGATAGACCTGGGCAAATAATTTCAGAAATAAATGTTGCTTTTAAAAGTCAATAAATATTCTAACTGCATTAAAAGTTTATCTGGAAATCTATTATCAAAAGCCCCCATCATATTAGAAAAAATGCGCTCAACGTGTACTTTGTTGCATGGTAATAAATATTCCATAGATATGTTGATTCATCAGCAACCACATGCACATTCGATTTTACATTTTACTAGAAAAACTATTGTTCTGAAAATTCTGCAGTCTGGATCCCGGTGAGTCTGTATGAGCATGTACCCCTCTGAGACTTCAGAGAGCATGGAAAAGAATCAGTATCTGAAGTGTACACTCTCCAATATGGTATTTTATAAATGCTGAGGCCATGCGGATAACAAATCTAAGGTTTCTTTTTAAAATAAAGATGCTATGGAACCTTCAATTTTGTAATATTTATTGAATCAGAAGGTATTCTATTCTGCTGCTGTTTTGTGTTCTATCACGCTGTGCTAGCAGGAATTTCCTAAAGCAGTTGCTTTAGGAGTTAGTTTCCTGATACTCCTGCTTAATTGTAACCTGAGGGGAATGGTACCCATGTCATGAGATCTTTCCAGAAAAATGTGCTGTAGCCCAGGAGGAATGGTACTGTCATTACATGTTTTGGCCAGCAAGGAGAATGACAGATGACTAAAGCAAAGTGTCTCTCTCCCAAGACCATGAGCAGCAGCCCAGACTGTGCCGTGGGAGAGCCCTCTGAGCTCTCCTGAGCCACAACACGGCGCCAGGGCCCCCATCCCAGCGGGATGGCGCTTGGAGCTTGCCAGCGCTCCACTGTGCCGTGCTGGTGAGACTGCCACTGAGGAAGAGGCCCCAGCTGATACTGCCCCAACACACACACAGTCCTCGAGGTGCAACAGGCCCATCAGAGATGCCAGGGGGGTTGATGTGAGCGCTTGGCTCCAGGGGAATTTTTGAAGGGTTCCTTTAAATGCACAGACGTAGAGGTGTACAGCTCTTTGCCTGCCCGCGTGTGTGAGAGCTGTCATGACATGAAGGTTCTTATCCTGATTCCATAACCAAGTCACCATTGTAATTGTAGGATATATTTTTGAATAACTGTATAGATGTTAAATTAGTCAATGATTAAGTGCTACTATACCCTTTTGAACTCTTAGCTTCTTGTATCCGCATCCTGTGTACTCTAACCCTCTTACAGTCTCTACGTCAATCACTCTATCTTGATTCTGGTCTGACTTCCTTATGTGTGATCCATCCTTAAGTGGTAGAGTGAACCTTGCCATTGAGCTCTCTTAAAACTCCACTTTCATAAATTGGTATTACTACAGGCTCTTTTGACACCAGCTTTGATGACAAATCTTTAAGCAGCCAAGCAATTAATTTGTGACATTAGGTTGTTGTGCACAGGCATTAGGGCCCAGACAGATGTGAGTGCATAAGAGCAGTCACCAGTCTCAGCATCTACTCTTAGCAATACTGTACATCCTGCTTAAATTATCTCAGCACCTGTCTGGACTGTGACTATCCTACCCACTCAAACATGCATCAATTACCTGAATGATCCAGAATTTGGCAGCTCATACCCAAGTTTTAAGTCTGTTCATTTCATGCAAACCCTTTCTATATACTTCTTTTTCTAGCCTTGGAGTACTGAAAGTTCTAAAATCATTATCAGCACTCAGTGTAGACTTATGCCTGAAGCTAATGTCACACCAAATTTACATCAGCACAACTCACTGAGTTTAGTCACACCACTGTTAAACTACTCCAGCAGTGGAACAAGGTCAGATCTATATAACCAGAGGTGACTTATATTTCAGTTGTGTTTTTTACTATTTGGGTGTGTTTCCACAGTTGGCAACTATTACAACACCTATTGTGTCTCCACTAGTTCTGGTGTGGAGTCCTGAGAAACAGAAATGTGGTGTAAGATTGTGCTTTCAACAAAAGCTGAATATCTCCCTGTAGATAGAAATGCACCCTTCAGAGGGGAGCCATAAGTTAACATATGGAGAAATTGCCATATTAGTCATCATTTTTTCACTCAATCGCTTGCAGATCAGTGGAGGATGAGGGGTTTTTGGCTCTTGTCCATCAGATTTTGTCTTTGTTCTGCTGTACTAAAAGTCATCAAATCAGGCTAACAGGAATTTAGGGAATTCAGACAAGTCCATCCCGTAAATAATGTCTGACATGACTGAGACTTCAACTGCATCACTCATCATGGGTTAATTTCAGGCATTTGTATCTCCACCAGTGAAAAACAATGTATGTTGGTTTGGAGGAAATGCAAAAATTGTGTAACACAGTACACTATTTTTATTGAACTTTTTTCAGGAGAAAACAGCCTCTGGAAGTGAACTATGTGTCTAGTACACCTTAGTGTGTCACTCACATTTATGCAGCATACATGATCCCAGGGAACTGGTGTAGTGATTTAATATTAGCTGAGTCCCAAAGATATTTTAACACTGTGTACTCAGCTGACAGGATTGCTTTATGATTAGTATTTTAACATGTTTTTCTTCAGAATTAAATATTCTCAAAAGTACTATAGAGATTCCATGATATTAATTCTCTCATGTAACAACAGAAGAATTTTGGTGTACATGTGCCTAATCCTCATCACTTCTTGAATCATGTTTTCTTTCATGAGAGAGTAATAAACCACAATATAGATGAGTGAATTTTTAAAGTGAGTTACCTTGCAGTCTATATTTCATAGAATACTTTGATTCTTGACAACCTGATAAATTAATACAGTGTCTACTATAAATACTGCCTACAGATTATTACAAAATGTTTAGTGAAAGAACAAGTCTTTTCCTTCATATCCATTCACTATTTCCTTTGATAAAAATTTGTTGACTTCAAGACCTAAGTTTCATAGCTGAAGTCCCTTAAACCTGAGGGAACTCAAGTTGCTTAAAAGGCTGCAGTGGCAAATAGTCTTGTGCTGCCAATTCATTACTGTTCATAAAGTACTTTCAACATTTTAAATGCTGTGCATGGGTTAGGATTTGTTAAGGCATTTTTCTGTATACAATCTCTTTTGGAATAATGGACAGCATAGCAATTTAGGGCTCAGTTCTCATTTAATTTACATTCATACTTAGCAAATCCCAGTTAACAGTGAAATCATTTAAATTTGTATGATGTATAATCAAAATTAAGTTGTTAGGCTTTGTAGTAAGGAAAGCAGATGTGGCTGTATCTTTTACACTGCATTATCAAAACAGTTATGGTCAGATTCCCAAGAGTTAATAATCAGTTATTTCGGGGTTTTTCTACTGTTATGTGAGAAATATCTTGCAGATCAGTTTTCTGTTTAATACTTATCAGTAGCATTTTTCAGAAGGTATCTCTAAGTGACTTCTCAATCCAAAATATTCGTTATTTGTTTTATTGCTCCATAGTAGCCACAGTTTCTCTTCTGAGATTACATGTGTCTTTCCTAAAATCTTTCATTTATGTATCCTAAGACTATTTATCACTTTATATCAGGAGCTTGCACTACTAGAGTTTTTCTTTCTTCCCACTGTAACACTCACAAATAACCAGAAATTAGAATGTAACTCATTTATCAGACAGAACACTTTTATGTTTACAATTAGTTATTAGAATATCTTGTGCTTTTCTTTATAATTTCTTCTTATTTGCTTTTGCGGCTATTTTTGTATTTATAATAAGAATTTTTTTGTTATAATATTTATTTCATTCTATGAAGTTTTAAGGCACGCTGCTTTCTATTTAACCATTTTCTATTTGCTGCCCTCCTTATGTACTAAGGCGTGTGATATACTGGAACTGATGGACTTTGCATCTCATTAAAAAGCAAGGGCAAAACTAATTTAGCCTGAAAGTCCAGGTTTTCTGAACACGTGTAAATAGATAGGTGGTATTGGCTTGCATGACTAAAGGCAGGGAGGCAGGGACACATATTCTTAGAAAAGATAAGGACACATTACCCAACTCCCATTTCCACCTACACAGCCATGGCTATAACTTGAAGAATAGCATTTCCTCAGTTTTTCTAACTCCACCATCCTTGAGTCCCTGGATGACACTGCTGAATGGGTGTCCTGTTCCTTCCAACCCTCAGATTTTGATACTGAAATCCTTCATCTCTGCTGTACCCAGGTGTCTTCCTTCATAATTTTCTCCTGAAACATAAACTTATTCTGCTTAAGGAGGATAATTCATAAAGTTTTGAAGTCAAATTGCCACATATTTTTTTGCCATTAATTTAGAAGATTATTGTTTAAGGTTTTTACAGCCGTTCTTTACTCAACATAGAAGAATAAAATTAAATGAGAAAATTAATATCTGCAATCAAACAAGAAAAAAGATAATTTGGGGATTTCAAGTTATGGCTGTTTGGGCTATTTACTATTTTTCCAGTCAAAAGTACTCCTATGATTTTTATGCCTTTCTCTACATTACTGGCTGAACATTGCTGGCTCCTAGAATTCCTTAACAGAGAGAGGAAGGAAAGGGGGCTGTCCCATCGCTAACAAAAGTTCCTACACATCTAATTCATCAGAGCAGCATGGCTCTTGTATTTGTGCCTATGCTTTTAATTCTGTTTAAAACTGCCAGGTTTTCATTATGGTGAGACCCTATCCTTTGTAAGGAGCCATGGCAGGAGAAACCGTGAAGGAGACAATGAGGGGAGAACCAAGGATAAATTCAGTCTGGATTCTGAATTGATGGGCACCAGATCAAGCACGCTCCAGAAAAAGAAATTTGACTGTGGAATTTTCATAAGCCTCAATTTGCCCAGCCCTTTTAGGAACATTATATACTTCTGTGTTGTTGGAACACTCTTTTCTGTAAGTTCAGAACAGAGATGAACTAGGTGGAAGCCACTGAAAATATTTTCCATCTTTTTTGTAAAAGTGTCAATTTTACTGTCAGTTTTACCTTGAGACTTCATCTGAACTGTTTTCTTTGTTTCTTCATAGTTGTTTACAGGGCTTGTCTTTATTACATCTGTGTGAGAAAGGTCCAGAGCCATATTCAAGACTATACAGCCACATTACAAACTATAAAGCTACTTCTGTGGGTTGATGTGCAGCTTAAACACTGTATTTAGCAGTGATGTCTGGGAATCATGCTCTCAGACAGACCTTTACATAAGCAATGGATCAGTGAAGTAATACTGAAGTGATAGCGGTTGTGTGATGAATTTAACTGCAATTTAAGATCAGGTGAAATATAAGTAAGAATGAACTTCGTTCTTTGTCTGTTAAGAATAAAATTATATTGGTGTTTTATCTCATCAATGTCTGTAAGCTTCTTATTCTTCTCATATTCACAGACTGTTAAGGGTTTAATCACCTTGTTGGCCATGTTCTGCTTCTGCATTTCGTTATACAGGTGGCAGCTATAAACTTTTGCACTAATTTC
>VZRX01008970.1:213925-264259 GCA_013398075.1 Notiomystis cincta | reverse complement strand
GTGTGTGTGTGTGTGTGTTTTTAGTTTTATGCACTCTGCAGAGTAAACACAGAATGAAGGAAGCAGTCAGTGTGGATGGAGTAAGAATAAGTGCAAAGAGAGAACTGTGGGGGAGAGGAAGCAAAAAGAAACACACCTGTAAACAAGAGAGGAAACACTGCTTGCTTATCCCTTTCCATCACAATAACAAACAAACAAACAAACAAAAGGATTAGAAGCCAAGAATTACGTGACAGAAAGCGGGCCCCAAGCAATTATGGCTACTACAGGACACAGAAATCTCTCTTGCACTGGAGGTAATAGTTTGAGTTTTCCCAGGAATCGCCCCATTGTCCTGGGAGAAAGCTTTCTATGTACACACACTGAGGAATAGGTTTTAGGTCATCTTTGAGCATAAAATACAGTTGGAAAAAAAAATCTCTTAAAAAAGAAACAAAATCTAAACAAGTCAGGAGTACCACTGCAGACCACGTCAAAGAGATCAAACTCATTAGTCATCATTTAATTGTTAAAACTCCATATTGCATTTATGCAGTTTATCACAAAGTCTCCCACAAACAAATCTGCATACAAAAGTACAAACATCTGTTTATGTTTTATAGGAAGTTCCTTTCCCAGTGTATAGGTTGAGTTTCTGCAAAGCTTGTTTCCCACATTAAATAGAAATGGTTCCAGTCCAGAATTCCAAATAAAACAAAGTTCAACAAAACACACAGTTCCCAGTTGGATTGCCAAGGACTAAAGAGCAGTGGTTAAAAGACTGAGAGGAGAAGTGGATGACTTTTCCTTCTGTCCCAGAGGGAGGATGAAGTGAGAAAGAGCAGTGCAATGGGGGGGGCTGCTTTCAGGGGTGCAGGATCAAGAGCCCTCAAGCACCATCTTCACATTCCTCTTCCTCTGAGCAACCTGGAGCCGCAGCTCATGGCCGGCGCCTTCCGGGCCCTTGTGGTGAGGCAACTTCAGCCCCCCTTCTGCCCCTCCAGCTGCTCACCAGGAGAGATGGCCATGAGGATATGCTGAGCCAGAGTTTACATTTCACTCCGTGTCTCTCACTTGGCTGAACATGAAAGAAAGGCTTTGGAAGAAAAACTTTGCAGCCTACCCTTAAGTTTACAGCTGCCACTTACCCTGCCAGCTCTTTGACCAAGCAACAACAACAACAACAACAGCAACAACAACAACAAAAGCCAGACAAAAACCATTTTAGGAAATTAAAATATAAAATTCAGAAAGACTCCACACGACAGGTTCTTTGAATTATTTCCTTAATCCTTATGCAAAATACTTATGCAAAAATAGCTGAACTTCTAATGCTACTGTGGATAGACAAACTGTTTAAACTAATTTTTAGCTAAGGCATGGATATACGTATATTTCACATGCCAGATTCCTTTAAAGTAAGTAATACATGACGACATCAAAACAAATGGCTTAACATGAATATGAAAAAACGCATATGCATTCATATATGAGGCTCTGGTTCCTCAGTTTTCTTCTCCTAACCCAGATATTTTGTCTTAGAAACTTACAAAATGCACAGTTTTGCTCTTTGTATTTATACTTTGTTTTCAGTCATCTTATTGCAAACTTTACTTTTATTTTTTTTAATAGACAATATGAAACTGTATTTTTCATAATCTTAAGCCAAGAGAAACTCATGCCTGTGCAGAAACATGAGAATCTGATTTCCTTTAAAAAGGAGTTTTGGTGGCAGAACCCCAAATGTAAATATGCTTACACTGGCACAAAACATTGTTCATTCTCTACTTACTGCACTTGAAGAACCAGCACCAGTTAAAGTAACAAAAAATAGTAAATCCTCTCTCAAGGAAATGAATGGAACAGATACTGGATCATCTGCATCTCTGTTTCTTTCGAAGCCTCCCAGAAATGGTGCTGCTGGTTGTCACTTTTCCAAGCAAGGCATTCCCTGTTCTCTGGCTGCAAGATTGGGATGTGGCCTGGGCTTCCCCATGAGCCATTTGAGTTTAACCAGAGTAATTACACTGGTTTCACCTGTCTGTGCTTCTCAGACACAGAGGGTTTTCAAGAGGCCAGGAAGTAGTACCTTTTATAGAAGTACTGCTTATGTTGGTAGTAAGACAAAACCAGTTTTCTGAAACTGTCTATATGGACAAACAAAGCTCTATAAGCTTCCAGAAAAATCCAGCCTGCTCAGATACCTTAGCAACAGTTTTTAGGACTATCTTTCTTTACAGGAAATCTAAAATTTGGAAGTTGATCCATGTCACAAGAGGATCTTTAATAAGCATCCATTATTTGCAATTTTCTTTCACAAGGAAAGACAGAAAATTGATTTTTCTTCACCTACATTTTTATTTTCTTTCCACGCAGTTCCTAAATCAAACCAAGTGTCACATTAATGATCAGGACAAGATGAGAAACTACCACAAAGAAACCTCAAATTACACAGCAATTGGAAGTACAGTAATTCTAGTGATACACAGATACTTTTTTCAGTCAACTCTCTTTCCCCACCCCCCCCAAAGAACCAGTACTGTAAGACATATTTGACTGCCAGTGAAAGATGCCTTTACATAAGGATAACATAATGCTAATGTTTGCAGCCAAAACTTGTTTGCAAGGCAGATTTGTGTCATGTGAGCTCTTTATGGGTACATTCTCCAGTAGGTACAGGTATACCTGAGATTTCCTCTTCAGACTCCTAGTCATTCAAACATTTTGAAGGACAATATTGTTTCTTTTAATCTTCTGGTCTATTCTATTTCATATTATTGCTTTCTTGATTCAAATCCTTCAAATGCATCCTTCCTATTACTTTTTTTAAAGTGTATTTTTGCTTTCTTGCCTTCTTTGGCTTTACTAAGCTGTCCAGTCCTGCATGCAAGAACCTCCCCTTTCGCATTTGTATTTTTTTCATGTCTCTTTCATCTCACTGGCTCCAGTAAGTAGTTTCAAGTCTTAATTTACAGCCACCTGATCTGTGTAATTCAATTTTCTTTATTTCAGCCTCCTTTGTTCCTTCTCTGCTTGCATTTAACTTTTCATGTATTTTGAGACATAAAGCATATGAAAATACTTTAACAAAGACCTTTTTTAGCTGCTTATATTAAAAGATGTGTTTTCTTAAGTAGGATTTCCTTCTAAAGGAAGGAAACGTTCCCTGTGTTAAGACACAGGTATATTGCTTTGGCCTGAAAAAATTAAATACTCAGTTTTGTAGGACAGACTAACCTAGAGGCCATAATATTTGAAACTAAATCTCCCTGTTACTTTTTGAGCTCCAGAACACAGTGTTTCCATAATCCAAGAAGAATGTTAAAAGCTGGCTCCCTGCATTTACTTTTCTCATCTAAGGAACAATTCAAACAAGGACAGATTTGTGCAAAGAAAGGCTGACTTGAGTGTTATTCATCTGTACCCAATGCTAACTTCTTAGTGTAATCAACTTTGCGTACTTCTGCCATCAGAACTGTCTCAGAAGCCTGCAGAGGTCATCAGTACAAATGAAGTTGTTCCTACTTAAAGTGTATCTGAGGTTCCTGCTATCTGGATGACAAAAAAGTAAGATATTTTTATGTCAGGAGGCTGCATCAAGCTGCCAGTATAATAACCATAACAACAAACCTTTGGCAATATCTGATATAAATTACTACTGTACTACAGTAAACCAGGGTTTTGGTTTTGTTTGATTTTTTTTTTTTATATATATAATAGTTCACTAGATTAAAGAAGTGAGCAATGTTAATGTTGGTAAGTATATTCATTTCTACTAGTTCCCTATGATACAGTTGTACGAAATCTCATTTTTCTCTCCACACATAAAGCAAAGAACCAAACATTTGAGGTAAAACAGTTCAAATCTGTAGTAGTTTTGAAATGCTATATTCAAATTTAATTACTTGCTATACAGCTTTTGATTTTAATAAAAGTAGAAGTTTAGCATCAAGAGGAAACTAGCTGGCCAGGTTACTCTGATCAAAAAGGTTGGGTTTGAAACCCAACTGTGTGTAACTCAACCCATATAACAGTCATAATTTTGAAGAAAGATTACTTTGGGAAAAATACCAGGGTGCACAGTAAAAAACATAATCACACCAACGTAATTATACGTTTGGAAAAACTGAGTAACTGCAATCAGTAAAAATTTTAGGATCTTGATAAATGAAGAAACAGGAATACAGTTTTACTATTGCTTAATTCAATTGAAGTTAAAAATTCTGTAGTAGACTTCACTAATTTCAAGGTTTCAGCAATCTAATGCAGGTTGACCACCAAGTGCTCCTAGAGCCCTTTGTCTCACTCTTTTGAGGACTTTACCAATTAATGTTGCTCTTGGTAACTTGCAGAAGAATTTCACAGCACAGACTCAGAGAAACCTATATTTTATAGCAGATAGGTAGCTCTTTATTCATGTAAGCAATTCTTATGTGTTCTTTTGAGGTAAATTCTCAATGATCTCCTTAAAGTAGCCATTTTATTAAAGCTCTTTTTGCTTCTTCTGTCTTAACAGCATTTAGAAGAAAACATTTTGGCTTTTTTTCTTGTCTGATGTTAAGAAATAAATATAAGGTTGTTTAATGTAAGTATGAGCAACTCTCTCCCACAAAGTTGTTTTGAAATTAAAAGCTGGAATACAGGAGAATGAAAGGAATTTAAAAATGTTGCCTTAAGGTCTAAGCAATCAAACTAATAATATGGAAGGTTAGGAAGGGACATTTACAAAGCTTTTCAAAGGCACTTCTCCCAGTCCCTTTCCGTGTCACGCCTTTGTAAACACTTTTTTTCAAATTAAAAAATGTGTCTTCAGAATGCTGCCCTTTTTTTCTTTGCCTAGCCAAAATGCAAATTTCTCAGCTACTTCCTTTCCCAAAGTTTGTTAAGGAAAGAAAATTCTGAATGCTTTCCACCGAACTAAACTCCTAAATTAATAAAATAAGTAAGTAAAAAATAGGAGAAAGTGGAGGAGAAAAGAATTATGTCCTGCACGTCCCAGTATATTTTAACTTTATACACTTGACAGGTTCAAGATTGCTTCTCCCACAAGCAAACAAAATGAGTTATGAGAAAACTGGTCTGCACAGGAAAAGCTAAGGACGTGACTGCCAAGATGCAGAAAAGAATGCAGGTCTGTATTGCTGTTGATTTGCAAATAAAATAATTTGAATCGTTAAAATCCTTCGATTAATTGTTTACTACAAAACATTTTTGCTTTGAAAAACCCCAGATCCTTGTAAGAATCTAAAGAAAACCTTACATTGTGCACTACATAGAGCTAGGATGTTTATACGAAACAGCTATTTCCAAAAGCAACAATTTGTTTGAAAGATCTGCTATTATAAGCTGTTACACCAACAGCACTGCTCAAACCAGAAGTGCCACTATCTCCATTGGTCTTCTCTTGGTATGTTACAACTCATGGGTGTCTGATGTTGCCGGCAAACTGCTGGTTTTTCTTGTCCCAGTGCCACCACACGGCAGTGTGGATCCCCAGTCTCTCTTAGCACATCAAGTTAGCATGCAGCACAGGTTCACTCTGCACTTACATTCTCCTAGCACTGTAACTTCCAGTGCATTCTCTTTTCAAGTAATATCACCTATGGCTTCTAAGACAAGAGCACTGCATACAGCAAGAAGAAGGAAAGAGAAAAACATCCACCCCTCCTGGCAAGGATACATCTACAACTGTGAGACTGGATAGTGGGACTTAACTGGCCCTACTCCAAAGTGTCACTAACTTATGTACATCCCTGAAGAAGTCTCAGGGTGGGATGTTAGAATATATCTAATGTTCCCCAATCATACCCAATTTCTCATCTTTAAAACCCCCATGAACATCCAAAGTTACAAAGGAGGGAACACCGAGTGCTTTGGAAAGCTTTGTTCTTTCAAATTCCTCTACCCCAATAAAAGTGCAGAAAATTACCTGCCCATTATTAATTTCATCTTTTTGAAGAACAGTTCGGAAAAAGAAAAATAAATGCAGTTGATTACTAATCCACTAATGTACTTTTATTTTTTTCTAGCTGGCTTGAAAAAAGTGTCTTTATAATTTTAAGACAAACTCTTTTGGCAGGGGGAGAAAAGAAGAAAGTGAACTGAAGAAATGTGGCTAGAAAAGAAGCAAACAAATTTAAAAGTATCAGGATAAAGTATATGAAGGTCAAGAGCCTGACAAAGACCTAGCAAAAGACTTTGAAATAATATGTTTCAAGTACTTTTCTAAGATATATATATCCCTGAAGCTCAGAGTACAGAACTATTTGACTGTTCAAAATACCTAATTGCAAAATAGTACTTCTGTGTTTCTCAAGAAGCCTCATTTTGCATAGTTATCTAGTAAATGCCTTTCATAACTACTGACTCCCATCCAAAATCTGTTACGGGAAGTGTGGTAACTTTCTGGTGCAAATACTTTCTTAAATATCGCTTGCTTTTTTTGCTTGTTTATTATATGAACATAAAATCAAAAAACAAAAGAGAAGAAAACCCTTCTGGCCACTATCAAAATACAGATCACATCTCAGTGTTAAACTCTTTCCCTAAATTCCTTCTTACATTGCTAATACATAGCCCTCCCTTTCACTCTTCATTTTAGTTTCCACATAAAGTGGAAATTACACATCTCTGGCATTCTTTTGCTGCTACCTAAATTCATACTTATCCTTCTAATACAGTGATTTAGAATTTACTTTCACTGTCAAAAACCATAAATTCAATTGCTTAAACAGCTAAATAATTAATTCCCAATCAAGATGTGTGCCATTCTGAGCTCCAAGTCCAGAACAAACAGAAATTTCCACATAGAATGCTCTTCTTTCCCAGTGGCTTAATGGGAGGCACCTAAAGAAGCCACAGACCTTCATATGGCCTTCCACAAATAAAGCATCAATAACCCCAACTGTTATAATTCCAAACTTGCCCTACTAACTAAACTGCCATCTAACTTTATAACAACTTCTATCAGTTGTCAGAAAGGGGAAAAAAATTATTTCACCTAAATATCCAGAAAACAACATCATCTTGTAATCTACACAGTCAGTGGGGCAGACACCATACAGGCCAGCTGTGAGATTTCTGTACCATATGTAGTAGTTAAAGGGATACTGTCAACAGCAATCTCAGAGAAAGGAACCATCTTGCAAAGCTTAGAAACATCTCCCTTTGGTTTAATACAGTTTTATGGGTTTGTTTTTGTTTTTTTAAATACATTAACAGAAACCCTCACCACATTAGAAAGAAATAAAAGGAATCTACATAAACCCACAGGGCATTGCTAACACCTAGAAAAGATTCCATGATTAATGCTGTACTACCAGGCTGGGCTATGCTGGAGCAGAGGTAACAAATTGAACTATGTCATCTGCCAGTCTTTTCATGGCTAATCAGAATACATTATCTTCTTTCATTTTTTTGCATTTAACATGAGCCAGAAATATTGGAAGAGACCAATGAAATTCTCTCACAAACTGAACTTTACAACAGCACTTTACAAATCACTTTACAAAACACATTCTACTTGCTGACTTTACAAGAAAAAAAAGTTAATCTACTTATTGTAGAAGATTGGAACATTTGGTTTCTCAACAAATCACTGGGACATAGGAGGCCCTTGTCCCTGCTTCAGGGAGCTGATATTTTAACACAAGCTCTGGAAGTTCCAGAGGGTTTACCAACAATGTAAAAAATTAAGAGTAATGCTCTGTATTGTTCTAAAGGTTTTTACACTTTGAAAATTAATATAGAGAAGCTTCCTCAATGTGATATGCAAATGAATATGTTTATTTCTTGCACCAAGAAAAGATGAGGAAATTCCAGATGAGATGACAGACTGAAAAAAAATCTGAGAAGAATAAATGAGAAATAAGATTGCTAAAAGCAAAATCTTGCTAAGCTTTGAAGGTGAGGAGTTAGAACATGATACAAGAGAAGCGAAGCGAGCAAATGGCTCTGAATAAGGGAGTGACTTGGTGAGATTATTCTTGGTGAGATCAGCATGAAGAAATGTTCCTTTAATCTCTCAAATACTTTGCTGCCAAAATTTGGGCAATGGGAAAACAGAAAGCTGCAAATTAAGAGGGTGCTGCATTTTTTGATGAAAACCTATCAAGGTTGACAGGCTCAACTTTTTATCTGAGCATGCTTTGCTTTCTACAATGATCAAGTGTTAATTTGTTCCCCGCCAAAACAGTACAAGCTCTAAAATTACAACAGCCCTGTTAATGGTATTTAAAATGAGAGTAACCACAGGCATCTCTTCTGTCTGAATTTGATTTTACAGTGCTGAGATAGCATCTGACATTCCATTACCTTCTGAGAGAGTGTTTTTAGGTTTATTTACCATCACTTCCATTATTTTGTAAATGCTCAGGTGCTTGTTCAGCCTTCTGAATGAACCCAACATCACCATCACACATCTTTCTCAGGTATTCCCTGCAAACTTCTGCTGCCAGAAACTGGAGAGACTTTTACTAAGCTCGATTTAGGACTGGTATCATGTCCTCTTTCTCTTAAAACCCTCTCACTCCGTTGAAATTCATTTGGAATCAATTTGATTCCTTTAATATCCTGACTTCAAACAGCTTCTTGCCTATTGCAGAAAAGAAAAGGTGCTAATTTTAGCTGTCACTGTAGCATACACAAATATACGTTCACTGCATGCACAGAGTAAATAACAAACTCTATTTGCCATTTATTGTCACTCATATTTTAAATTTTTCATGCTTCAAAGGAAAAAGATTTTTATGGTACTGTACTTGAAGCAGCTGGTCGACATTTTGAAAAGGCAACTAATCCTAGCTGAAATGATGTATCTTTTTTTTAAGATAAAGTTCCTGTATGGTCTTTACTATAACAAAAGAGCCAGAAGAATGCTACATTAACATTTATCTCTTGTGCAGTGACAAGCTGGAGTTTGCACTTCCTGGTTATTTCATCCAGCCTGTAAAAGTAGAAAAATAGCAAACAAGCCTTCTGCTCAGTTTAGTACTACTCAAACAGGCTTGAACACATAGTGCCTACAGAAAGGATTATGTTTCACATTTCATGTTCAAATGAATCTGTTTTAGCATAGAAGTCTTAGTATAAAACCCGAAACTGAACTGCATATCTTGAGTTATGAGGTCGGAATTGGTACATAACTTCGCATCACCACACTCCCATCTGCTGTCACTGTACCTTTACAAGCCCTCCCTGAGATATGGCTTTGTTATCCTGTACCTACATGTTTGGTGTTTCTCAATTCCTTCAGTGTCCTTCATGCCCAATTGCACCTTCCCCATGCTTCCCTTCTGCAGGGGAGCTCAGTGAGGAGCTCTGCACTCGGCCCACGTTGTGCAAGCCTGACCCACCGCCTGTGCTCTCCCTGTCCCTGGAGGGGAACTGGCTCTTCTCTGTGAGTAGTGCAGAAAGCAATGTTCCATGTGCTTATCTCAATTAACCCCTTATTCCATTAAAAGTTCCCACTGGTTTTACGTGGCAGCTAGTAATGAAGCAAGATGATGAACTCCAGCACACCTTGGCCAAGTTTGCTCCCAATTTGCTCAAGCCTAGACTGTCTTTTACTGTATAGAAGTGCCTAATTCTTACCAAAACCATCAGCTCAAATGAAGCCAAATCTCTCAGCACTCTTAACTCCACTGTCAGAGGTAGGGAGAGTTGCATAAGCAATACACAAAGTATAACTAGATAATTCAGGATACACAGGAAAGGATTTTCCTTTTTGCTTTCCAATGCAATTGTTTCTCCAGAAGGTTTGTTGTGGTTTTAAGCATGACGGGTGAGCAAGGGTTAAAAATGCTAGGCAGTAGGAGGCTTACATTGCAAGGATAACCTGTTCACCTCTCAGTCTTTTACTGCAGGAAAAGTTATCAGAATTTGGGCCCAAGGAGCTCACAGTTAGTCTGACTTTGCTTACACCACTTCTGCTCCTCTAGTCCACCTGCACTGTTACCATTTTATTAATGGCTGCTTACAATAAACAGAACAGATTGCACTGCAATATAGAAACTAGGAACAGTTAAACTACTTAAATGAATAGTCTTCCAGCAACTGTGTCTGCATTCACTGTGGAAAGAAGAGGAAATTTGAAACTAAGAGGCTGATCATTACTGTGCTGTCATAATACAGATTAAATCTCTATGTTTACATATGATTTCATCAGGAAATCTTCCACCATTGTTTTTTTGTATTTGGTAAACACTGCCTACAAATGTCAATTTTTGAGTCTTACATGCATAAAGCTGCTTCTTGAAGGTAGTCCTCTATTTCAAAATACACATCCTTTCTACTTCAAGCAACAATTTAATAGCAATTCTACTCTATTGTCATATGCATTTTACTAAAAGCCCTTCACCTCTACGAATGTTATGAGAATTTTGTAGTCATTTTGCAAACCAACATCTGAAGTATCTCTTGAACTTATATCATGATTCACAAGTCTCTGTATCTAAAAAAACCCAAGTTTATACAAGAGTTATTTTTTTTAATCTCAAGTATTTGAAAAAGTTAAGGAAAATAATTTTTTTTCTATTTCTCTATGGTACAAACACAAGAGAAACAATCCTGTTTTTTATCCAGGTAAAGAAAAATGACCATTTTACTTCCACAGCAAAGAGGATTTATATTTTATACTATGAACTGTTTCAGATCTGCTCATAGCTTTCATTTATGTGTTCATGCCATAAATGAAAATGTATGCTTCTATATAATGATTTTAATCAAATTTTAATCAAACATGAATGAAAATATTTAGTGAGTAGCATATTCTGGTACTTTTTTTTTTTTTTTTTCATTTTGGAGCAGCCTTAACATAACATATATGACCTACACTGCTTTTTTGATGAAATTAAAATGGAAGGTGTGCTCCAACAGTGGTCTACTCATCCAAACATTCCCTAGAATCAGAGTAGAATTCACTCAAAGTATTACCTCTGAAGAAAAACAGGCTGTGGCCACCAAGTCCTCAGCATCCACTGTTTTTCTTCTATGGATCCATTCCCACTACAGATTACAAGCTAATATAGATCCACCCAAAGATTTCCCAGCCTAAAGAAGCTTTTGGTCCTTTGGTTGTAAAATGTGATATATGCCATGATCCCAATGTTTTCTTTGCAATAATTAAAACAGTTCTCACTCCATTCAGGTTAATCTCATTAAAAGTTTATTCCATGGAAGTTAGTTCCATGACATTCTTCCACTGTACAAGGGCTTCCTGTCTTTGAGACTCCACAGTAAGCAAATTAATAACCATCTACTTACATTAACAGGGAATGCACAGAATAATTATGTTCCATAAATAAATACTCAAGAACAGCTTACAAGAAGTACAACTTTCTCATTTAAATAAAAAGTAATTTAATTAAGCAAGTGCAACCATAATGCATTATTATGGGAAAGCACTGCTCTGGAGCCAAGAGTTAAGAATCAGATAGGATAATGAAAGGCTGACGGCTCTTTAATTCTCTCTCTTAACTATTCATGCTACTCAACTGGTTGAGATATATTTGGAAAGCAGAATTCAGTCATCCTGCTTCAGAGTTCTCTGACTCAGACTCCACTAAGGCCGGATGGAAGACAGCTCCTGGAGCAGGACTCTCAAATAAAGTGAAACTCCACCTCTTTTTGTCACCATGGTAGGACAGCTTGTACCTTGAGGCCCACTGCTAATGGAGCTGGTTTTGCTCAGCTCTTGTATGAGACTGTAGCTAATTTATACAGAATCAAACGGACCAGCTACTCATAAAAGAAACAAATACATTGTAAAAGCCCTCCGAATCACAACATGAACACAGCCCTCAGCTTTGCAATTGTCCCACTCAGTACATTTGTGTGAATTGGTGCTGACACAGAAATAGGGACCTGAATGAGGCCCTGAATATTTATTCCTGTAGGTAAAAAACCTGCATATGGTGAAACAATGCTCATATGAGGTCATTGTACATGCTGTCGTCACACACTTTCAGTGATCCTGCAAGGTAAATACTCTTCAACCACTGACTTGAGCTCAAAGTGAAACAAATTGCCTTGTAAGCAACACCTCCCTCCATGTTTCTCCTAACTAACCTTCCTGTCAAGTTTTCTTGACATTCCAGTTTTTCTCTATTCACTCAACTCTGTTCTCTCTTTTTAGGATGGCTGAGGTTTAGGATCTGATGTCATGCTAGACACAGATCTGGAAAGTATCATATAGAATATCAATGTATATTATGACATTCTGTCCAAAATCTGCTGCCTCCAACAGAGCTGCCTCTATCCCTGCACTGCCTCAAAGCCAGTATTTCAGGTTGTTTCTAAAGGGCCCATTAAGCCAGTGATGCAGAAGAACACTTTTTCCAGAAAGGCACCAAGTCTTAAACTGAAACATTGATAGACAAACAATTTATCCATTGGTAGATTTTCACTGGCATCCCATGCTACAGTGCTTTAGATACTTCTTAATGTACTTCTGCACTCATGGTAACTTTAGTCTGTTATTTACTATCACTCTTCTCATTACAAAAAGCTGTCACTTGTTTAAATTTTGCTATTTCTTCATTCTGCCACTCACTGTATGAAAGTATTTCTGCTAATTTTTTTTTAAAGTTTTGGGAAAGTAGCCCTTTTTGAACCACCAAACACATATATCAGGGGTTGCTTATATTGAACAAATTGTTCTATTTTTAAAAGCAACCAATACTTTGTCTTGAACTTCATTATGACAGCCCAAAATTATTGGATTCCTGGACTAAGAAATTATACTTCAATCATAATTTGTATGTTTCAATACATTCTAGAAAATTAAAATAAAACATCTATATTTTAGAAACTAACATTATTTTAGTATAACCTGCATAAGATTGTCAGAATAAGACTAATGTACTGAAGAATTTCAGTTTTAGACACTTCTTCCTTGATATCACATTAAAGGCTTAAGCAGAAATTTCTTTTTCCTTTTTTAAGCTTTTTAAAAGATTTATTTAAAGAGTTGACAAATCTTTCTCTTTGCTCTCTTCTTCTAATAATAATATTTACACTCTTTTCACCTTTCCCAGTAGATCAAGTTTACCCAAGTACAAAGTCACACTGATCCTATTTCATAATCCCTATCAGTTATGAATCCTGGAGAACAGCATCCAGACTGTAAGAATATATATATATATATACAGAGCCTGTGAAGTGCTATCCCTAAATGCATTAAAAATCCTTGCAATACAACAAGATATTGTTTACCTCTGTATGCAGATAATTTCAGTGAAAAAAAAAATATTTCAAGTATACCCTATATTGGAAGTAAACTCCAAGAAGGTATTTGGAAATCTGGGATTAGCCAAATCAGAAGGGTTACATTAATGATATCAAAGAGGAATCAAGTCACATGAACACAAGTTCTGCAGCTCTGCAATATGAACACAGAAGTGGCATATGAATTACACTTGTGCCAATTTTCATGTGCTTGCATAATTCAGTCACATAATTCCAGTTTCTGGGACAAGTCTTCTGATTTTAGTATTTATTTCAAAACTCTAGGCTTTACAGTTACTTAAACATAAGCCCTGATGTATTCACAAATAAATGTAAAACTGTTCTAGCTCTGAAAAAAAAAGGTTTCAAAATGTGGAAATTAAATTAAGTTTACCTCCAATCCTGACAGTTTCCTTTTTTTTTTTAAACCTGAGTTTCTAAGACCTCCCTCTACCATCCTGAATGTTTTGAATTGCTGGAGACCACGACTGAGTAGTCTTTAACATTATTTATGAGACTTGAAGTGCAAGAAGAAACCAGGAAAACAACCTTTCAAAAATTTGTCTCCTCTACAGGCAACTCAACTCTTCCCTATTAGTAGGCTTGTCTGAAGTCCTCTCAGGACCCCTTACCAGTCTGTACATAATTTAGGAAGGAAAGGCCAAAGGAATAACTTTCTGTGATAATGACTGTAACAGGAGTCCTTATTTACTAAAACTGTAAGACTTTCCACTTTTTTCAGTTCCCTGGATTGAACCTGCAAACTTTGCAAACTGACGAAGAAATCTAAACACAAAAAAAAAGCCACGGACTCTCTATTTAAACACAGCTTAAGATGCAAAATCAAGACTACTACAGTTCTTTTTCCAAAATACCAATTCAAATACAAAAACCAGAAGAAATTTCTTTCATAGTATGTTGATTTTCTACCATAAATTCCTGGCAATGTTAAAAAAATAAGAATATGTAAGGTCTAGCTACAAAAACCACTCAAAGTAGTGCCTCAAGTATGTCTTCACTTTGTATTTATATTTTTTGGGGAACACCAAGAAAAGGCTCTTGTGGCACATATTGGGGTGCTTTCCTTGTAACATGTTTGGTTAGACATGAACATGATCATGCCACAGTGGAAACAAAATTCTACCCTTCAGAAAAAATTGGTATGACACCATGGTAAGTATTCTGCTGCTAAGTATTCTACTGTGTACATGCATACACTTCTGCAAACCTCATTTATTATCCACACATCAGGCAAAATACATTGCATATTTATTACATTGCCTAAAGGAAATAAAACATATTATCTCATTATTCAAGTGTTCAAATTTCATTTCCCTTCAGTTTTTAAGTCTACATTAGCATCTTATATTTAGTTTAAACTTCCAGATAAACAGTAAATAATTAGCTCTACATAAAAATGGCATGAGAGTATCTTCTGTGCTCCTTGCATCACACTGTTTTTATAGTTTTCAAACTTTCAGCTGGGAGTGCTCAATACATCTTCCTATTTGTTTCTGCAGAGCTATACTGCTCAATAGTTTGGTAACACAAGGTTTGACTGCTGGATGTTCCAATTAAACCATTTAGATGTTCTGAAACATCAGACATTGCCTCTCCTCTCCCTTCCTTAAAAAAAACCCAAACCAAATCAAACAAACAAACAAAAAAGACATTTCTGGAATGTACTTACATTGTTTGGTGCAAGTAAACAAAGCCCTGTCTTAAACTGCCCTTGCAAACACACTGCTAACTAGTTACAAGTGAAAGCTTCTCCACATTTGTAAAATGTAGTACAGCTTGGTGTCCTAAATTTCCTATACCTCTATCTCTAACATTGTCCCTAAAATTACCATACTTAAATGTTTTCTGTTAAAGTCAACATGAGTCTTTGAACATTGTACAGGGGAGTTTAACATAAAAACATATCAGAAAAAATTGCATTTTAGAAATCAGCATTGTCATCATTCACATTAGCATGTATTTGTATTAAAAGCATGTGATTGATTTTCTTTTAAAATATTTAAGACAACAATAAAAAAGCCACACAAACTTTGGAATCTTGTTTTCAACAGCAACAGTTATTGTTAACATCTGCTCTAAACATGAGCTAGAATATAAACCTTAATAATGTGGATGAAAATGCCAAGATCCGATATGACTTTATAGAAAAAAATCAGATTTGTATGAAATGTTCCATGTCTGTTATGGAGCCAAAGGCAATTTTTAGCTTGGTTACATTTGAAAAGGAATCCCTGCGGTCTTGGCCAGCTCCACTCCTCTCTCTATCAAGCTGCATTAAAACAAGCAGGCACAAAAAAAGGCAGAGTGCCACATTAGTGCCATCCTCTGCCTGGTTCTCTGTGGCTGCTGGCTGAGCACATGGATAATCTGACATCAGCCCCAAGCATCCCTGTTCCAGATGGCTGCTGGGGGACATAAGAGTGACAAGGGGCACTGGCAAACCCCAAACATTATGGGACCAATTAACACAGAGGACATGAAGAGGCACCACAGGTCACTCCAGTATTGGTACAGGTCTAAATCTTAATTTCATGAAAGTAAGCCATCTTCTTAAAAAGGGGAAGACTTAAAGCTGAAATGCCTTTCAAGTTACACAAGCACAAATTGGAGAAATAACACAGGTGATCTTCTACTCTTCCCCAGCCAAAGAAACAAAGGAACAGGATCAGTCTTTTCCTTCACTTGTGTTCAGTGGTTTGACTGTTGCAGTTTATCACTAGCTAATATTCAACATGTTGAACAAAGACCAATCAGCCAGTAAGGGAAAATTGCTAGAAAGCAAACATACAGGCAGGGTACCAAACTAACAATTACAGTATAACCACAGTGTCAGCAAAACACAAACAGATAATGGGATTCACCTGGTCTTTCTAGGGAATAAAGTTCACCCTGTGCTTCCAGATCAGCCCACACAGACCAACCACTTCATTTACTAGCAAATGTCCATTATCTTATGGTTTCTTTGTTAAATAAAATTATCTGCCTTGATAGGTAGTTACAAATCCAGACTTCCTACTAATAAAGCTCCTAGCTGAGAGGACAGTAACAGGCAGACCCAACTGTGTAAGACAGCCATCAAAATCCAGACTGCACCTACCCTGCAGCTGCTTGAGCAGTGACTGCTTCACTTCCCTAGGAAGGGGAAAACCAATCCTAGCCTAGCCTAGCCTAGCCTAGCCTAGCCTAGCCCATCCCATCCCATCCCATCCCATCCCATCCCATCCCATCCCATCCCATCCCATCCTCACTGAAGCAAGTCTCAGTTTGTGAAACATATCAGAGGGTGAGCATAAGGACTGAGCATAAGGACTTCTGATAGGCAGCTCAGAGCACCAGGGAGCCTCAACACTTGCAGATCAGAAAAACTAGGAGCAACCCATTATTTAGCTGACTCTTAGTTAGGACCAGGACTACCCACATATTCCCAAGGAAAAGCTCACCTTATAGCTTCTGGTACAAATGACATCATACTGACTTTAGCTTGGTTTGTGTTCTCAAGCTGTAGCTAAACATTTCAAATTTGTCAGTCATTCACCTGAAATAATTTACTGCTTCTTCTGAACTGTTACTTTCAATTACATCAGTGTGGCTTCATAGTCAGTGAAGCAGGCTGGCATCCTAAAAATATCAGACAGGCTGTAATGGCTTCTAAAACATCATGGCTTATCACACCAATGAAATTCAAGAACAAACACAGAAATACAATGCTTAAAATCTTACCTACATGACATACTTAAAGTCTTCTACAAGAATGGACTGTTTCCTGTGCTCAAAATGCCTCTCTAGAGAAATATCTCACATCAAAAACAGGAAGGCAAAGGATCCCAGCCTAGCTTCTCTTCAAAGAGCTGATAATCTATTGATTCATCCACTAGACAAAATTCAGATTTTCCAGAAATGGAGCTGATGTTTTGGAACACAGAATGTACTAAACTACTTGTTTTACATAACCATAGAGAGATTATTCTCCCACTACATTGTTCCCAAAAGCTCATTGTGACGATACTTCTTTATGCTTCATATGGCATTAACAAAGGTTCAACTAAAAGGCTTCCTGGAAGTTAGCTTTCTTCTCCTTAGATGAGATTTTGACACTAAAGTTAGCCCAGTAAGTAACAACTCAAAGTGGAAATACTGAGCCTTTCTACTGCTGTAGACACAAATTAAATTATGCTAATGTATAGAATGCTAATATAGATTCTCAACTTCAGTCCTCTGAGATTGTATCAGTAAAATATAAAGTCAAAAGAAAAATTAGTCAGAACAAATTTTAATATATTTGGACTGTATAAAATAAAACATAACATAGATCTACCTCCATATAGACACTTTACCTTGGGGGTTTTGTTGGGGTTTTATATATTTATGTATATACAGAGGTTACAATACAAAAAATTGTCCTGAAAATCTGTAGTGATAGAGAAATGAATTTCACCTTTTAACATTAGAAATTGAAGAAATCTGCACTTTTCCAAGAGTTTTAAAACTCCACTAATTATTTCAAGCAACAAGATTCTTCTTGTATGGTTGTTTGGTGCTTAGTAGATGAAAAGTTATATTTATCTCTAACTCTATTGAAGTATCTGTACTATCAGATGTGACTGCAAGGACTTGCCAAACTCGCTCCCCCTTTCATATCTTTACTACAGCTGGTCACCTCTGGCACAGTTAAATACTTTACAGGTTAAGAGTTTTATGCTTCTCCTGTCTTCAATTTTATCTTCTGCTCTCCATAAACTTCAACCTGCTCTCTTTGAGTCTTTGAGGAAGAACTTTTTTTATACCCCATTCTGATAAGGGGTTAAAAAAGGCACAATTATTAAAAAACCCCAAAACTAAACAAAGCCCTATTAAACTTCTAAAGCTGTTTGTTTAATCCTCTGCCTTTTAAGGATGTGAATTAACTTCATTTTTTTTTCTTTTCTTTTTTTTTTTTTTTAAACATTTACCAAACAAATAAACCGCCATTTTGAATTTGGGTTGAGTTTTTTTTTTTTTTTTTTTTTTTAAACATTTACCAAACAAATAAACCGCCATTTTGAATTTGGGTTGAGTTTTTTTTTTTTTTTTTTTTTTTAAACATTTACCAAACAAATAAACCGCCATTTTGAATTTGGGTTGAGTTTTTTGTTTTTTTTTTTTTTTTTCTACTATATCCAGCAATTAGTTTATTCCAGCAAAGACAACAGTTGTGCATCATTAACACTCCAAATACCTGCTGATCCCTACTGCCTTGCATTTATCACTACATACAAGTATTGTTTATTTAAATCCCTTGGAACCTCGACTGTTTGCAGGTACACAGGAAGATCAAGCTGAGTGGAGTGGGGAAAGGCTTTGAACAGTCTATCTGAGACCAGAAGAGGGTTCCACAGCAGAACTCCAAACCCAGACCACCTGAACAGCAATCCATCTCCTCAGGGAGGTCAGTGATTGCTCTGACAAAGCAACAGATAACAATCTGCTCAACTAGACCCTTCCAGAAGCATCAAAAGCTCAGTTTTGTTGTGTTTTGTCCAAAGATGAAGTGATGCCACAGAGCCACAGAAAACTGCACTATGAACAGAGAAAGCTTTATGCCAAACAGCATTTGAATTTTTGTTATTAAAATATTTACAAAATAAGGAACATAATCCAGAACTCAAAGAAATGAAGGATGAAAAAGGTAGTAGGAAAAATGAGAGCGTGATGATAGGAAAGGCATGCCCTGTGCAAGTTAGGAGACCCCTCCACAGAGTTAATACACTGTTTTTATATTTAAGAGAATGGGTATTGATAAGACATATTTCAACAAAAATTAGGATTTTAATCTAAAGACAACTTCTCTCACTAGCTTCAGGAAATGTTAGTATTTTGCCTTGGTTTCAGACTGAAAAATCATGCAAAGATTTAGTAATTTTCATAAGCTGGACTGATGAGACCCCCAATTTCTGACAGCCAAGTAACTGGCTCAACAAGTATTTTGATTATCTCAGTATCTTCCCCCTCCCACTCCCTTTTTACCAAAGGGATAAAAAAATACAATAGGGATCTGTAAGATACCATGCTTAACTTAATCTGTTCAGATAACAGGGGAAAACTAATAATCCAAAAAAAGCCCTCTCTCTTAAGATAGAGGAAAAAGAGATAGCACAGGGATTGTATTTTACCTACGGGTGTCATATGGGGATCTGAAGAAGAAAAGTATTTTAGTCAAACAACAAAGCAACCCCTCCAGCAATACAGAAAAGCTGGTCTCATTACTTCATTACTGGAACCAACTTACATTTAGACACAAGGTAGTTCTACTGTCTCTCCCTTTCAAATACAACTTAGATTAAAGCCAGTAACACTACTTACTCAAGTCATCCAAGTCAGTAAATTCTGAGAATGCTTGCAGAACTTCACATTATCCCCCTACCATAACATAGTCTCTAATTATATGATCACTGTTTTAACTTTCTTGAGAGGACAGTGCATTATATTGTTTTCTTATCATTAATCAGTGACCATAAGTCTCCATGACTTATTTTACTAACCCAGAATAATTTCCCTTAATAAAGTTTTAATTAAATTAAACAAAATTAAGTTATTCATAAATATTCAAATTGCTTCAGTGAGATGAGGGAGTGGTGTAACTTCTGTTTTATAGACAGAGACAAAAAGTTAACAACCTGAAGTCCTCATGCCCTCTAGCAGAGGCTTGCTTTGCTCCTTTTCTCCCTAGCTTTCCTTTCCCAAATACAGAACACAGTTTTGTACTTCAGAGTTTCATACAACAGGTACCAGTGACATCAACATGGTAAAACACAAACATGCACTTTTCCATATAGGAAATTACTGCAGCCTTACGAATGGATAACATGTTATGAGTTAATATTGAAACATCTAAGAAATCTGGGGGGAAAAAAAAAGACATCATGCAATCACTGATTCAGGCAGAACATCTGGAGTACTCAGCTAGAGACCAAACAATGATCTATCTGTATGTAAACAGGAGGAACACTTTCCCTTTCCAAACACACAGCACACAGCAAAAACAGATAAGGAGAGCAAACTTATCGAGAATGCTCGAGACAGTGTATTGATGGGACCATAAAAAGCAGCATTGCCATATCAAGCTTTGCACTGTGGTTGTCAAATGTGAGCTATTAAATTCAATCTTCTTTGACAATCAAAAGACATTATTAAAGTATTGGCTTTTGAAAGGAAAAAAAAGTCCCTTCTTTGCATTTCTGGTTCACAGCCTTTTTCTGGCCCTGCCTACCTGAGTGGATCAGCTAAATTACCACTTAAATGTCTTGGAGAAGGAGAAAAGAAGGCTTACAAGCAATTGTAGCAATAAAGAAACTCAAACACAAGTTTTTAGAACAAAGCACCATTTATATCCCATGGGCACATATCAAATGTCCCTTGCTTTAAGACCTGCAACATCTGTTCTCTCCTTAGACTTTTATTTTTAGTTAGCTGGAGATAATCGCATATAAACACATCTGGCCCGGAGAAACCAGCTGCAATATGCAAATTTTACTGAATGGAAAACATTTTGGGATTATTTTCTAGCTGCCCCTTCCCAGGCATTCTCACTCATTCCTTCCTCAAGATGAACTGAGCTCCACTTCCTTGTGTGAGCAACTGAGACTTGATTTAAATACCATGGCTGGGCACACATAACATCATTGTACTTTCAACAGTAAAAACTCAGGCACAACCTAAGCTTTAAAGTCTAAGCACAAAGACTTAAAGTCTTCAACTGTGGACCCTTCCTAGTTGTCAAAAAGAATAATAGCTATTAAAAGTGAATGTGCACATCTCTCCTGTCATCCTCCACATCCTACTTGAAAGCAAATATTATTGAAAAATGATGTTCTGAAAATGAATTTTCCAGTGTTGAATAATCAACAAACTCCAGAAAACTACTGCAGTTAACATTAGAAAAAACCCCTCCAAACAATTAAATGAGCCATTTAAATCCATTGTACTAAATACTCTCTCATTCTGACAGAGTATTTTGAAGCCTGACTCATAGTTTGGATTACAGTACGTGAGGCAGGAAATGGAAAAGCTAATGTCCATCAGCCTAGCTATTTTCTATATACTGCTTTTATATTAGCATTTCAAAGGATCTATGAATTAGAAATCAGCTGTCTCCAGATGTGCAGGGGGACTCCAGTTACTCCAAAAAACCTCATGAATTATGTCAGGAAATCCAAGAAAAACTAATCAGTACTTCCGAATTATTTAATGCACTGTTAATGACTGTGTTATTATAGCTTGCAAAATTCTTTTTAAAATCACAAGTGATGATTTAAAAATGCTCACACAAACACTTGCACTTATGGCAACGCACACAGACTCCTCTTAGGAACTGCTTACTACATTGGTAGTCAGCATCTCTACTATGGCATATTTTGTGCATTTTATCACACCCATAATAACAAAAAAAAAAAAATTAATCTCTTACTCTTCTCTTTCCCAAAACTCATCAGCAATGTAAGGTCACGGTTTAGTCAGCCAGTGTTACCAGAAGCCAGGCAGAGTATTCTTTTCTGGGTGAACGAGTGCTAGTACCCATTCATATTTTGGCACAGTGCTATATATATATATTTGGTATAATGCTTATACATTAGCAACTTGATATTAAAGCAGAACAGCTTTCTACAATAATGACCTACTGGGTTATTTAAATATGAAGCATGGTTCAGACATTGAAGAAAAAAAAAGGAATATTAAAACATATTACAATTTTTCCTTATGATGCCTCAAAACATGTAGTTGAATGCATTAGATAAACAAATGTATACAGTCAAAATAGAACTAATTTCCTTGGGAATAGCCTTTTGTTTTGCAGATGCAATGAAGGCTTTGAGTGTTAGAAGGAAACACTTTGGAGAATGCTGAAGGTTAGATTTTGTTTTGTTTTGTCTGAATATTTGTTGCAGGGAATACAGGCTCTTGAGCAAAAATATGCTTTTCTGTTGGTCCTCATTTTTCCCAGCAGACAATAGCAGCTACTGTCCGGCGTTTAAATGACCTTTGCCCTGCCCTCCTACTTTGTTTCCCTTAGGAATGTCATTCATTCTTTTGTAACACTTTGCAACTCATTATTGCCTTACTTTTTCCTGCCACTTTTGTTCTGGTATTTAAAAGAAAACATATACACTGTTTCAGACTAAGGGGAAAAAATGAAAAGGAAATCATTAGGACCTGGGAGAATGTCCAGAGACAAATATTCATGTTGTACTTCAATGTAATCTGAGTTTTTACCCATAAATTTACCCAAAGTAGTTAGTGAACTAGACAAAATTAATTACCATATTAAATATAAAATTTAAGGATATTTCACACTAGTAGACAAAATTAATTACCATATTAAATACAAAATTTAAGGATATTTCTATTTTTCCTCATTATCTATTCTCTCTCATTGCTCCCATGACTTCATCAACATTTCATCACACATTTGTAAGGGAAAAGGCTTTGCACCCCCACCCATCTCAAACCAGTCTTTATGTGATCTTCATATACTCACACCTTTCCTTAGAAAACCTGAATTTATTTAGGAGAGACATAATCCTTATCTACATTAATAGTTTTCACAACATATTCTCACTGTTGCTATTGCTTCTACTGATACACAGACACCGAGGAACAAAGGCAAACCTCCTGCTTTTGTAACACACCTGTGCAGCTGAATATCAGAAGAGACTGAACTTCATTTAATAACCACTCCTCACATATACCACTCCTCACAGTACAGTATGTTTCTTTGAAAATTTCTTTGAAAATGTACCTAAGAAGAATAACTTCAACTTAAGAGTCTACAGGACAAATGACTCGACTTCCTTAACAACTACACAAGAATGTAATTTTCATAGTCAGCAATACAGACTAATAACAGTTTCCTTGACCACAGTTCTTTGCCTAGGAGTAGTAAAGACACTGGTAATAAAACACAAAAGTATCCAAAGATTACAGGAAAGTGGCAGCTGCAAAAATGCAAAATTTTGAACTGCTTTAGAACTCCTACATATTGAAATATACTTTGGCAATCAAACCTAACTCTCAGAAATATGTAAGAGGGAATACAAAGCTTAAAATAAGTGGCTTGAATAATCCTTCTAAAAAATAAGCATTACATGGAAACAGTTACAAAAACTTACTATTACCAAAATGATACAGAATATTATAAACAACACATTGACAATTTAGTTAACCCCGTGAGACAGACACAATTCAAACCCTTGCCAAAACAAAAAAGGTTTCTAGAGGATATGGTCTGAGCAACACTGAAATGATTCAAAATTACAACTATCTACCCTGAACCAGCAACCCTGCAAGGAAAAAATATTTCTTCTCCTTTTCTTTTAATTCACAAGATTATTTCTCCTCATGCTGGTGCTACACACTAGGAAGAAAAATGAAGTCTTTGTTTCCACTTTTCCTTTTATTTATAGTTCTGTGCCTCCGAGAGCTCACATCCTCACGCAATGAAAGCTGCCACTGGAAACATTGCGACATCATGTCAAATCACACAACCAGCTACTTCCACATCATGCCCAACTGCGGAAAACCAGAGATCTCCCCTATAAAAGTACAGTTGATATGTGGCACATGGTATTTCTTTCTTTATGTTTTTTCTCTTCTGACTTTTTCAATCCCACTTAATAACGCAGCTGCCAGTCACTGTGCCAGTCTCACCTCACTGTGAGAGGGTTTCACGCAGCCGTGATGCCGGTTCCTGCCTAACACCGGGATTTAAAACGGGCCCTCCTCAATCCAGCCCTCAATTCAGAACATCTCAACTTTTGCAAACAAATAAGTGCAAAGATCAGCCCAAATCATTTACAGCTTTGCCAACTGGCTCCTCATTCCTCAGGCTGAAATCCTTGGCAGTTCAGCAGAGCTGCTCTTGTCTGCCTTCCAGCTGCCTGCTGGGATGAGCAATATTTACCATCTTACTCTTCAATCAGAGGGCAACAAATAACAGCGTGAGTTAAAAGGGGACCAATTCCCATTCCGGCAGGAGTATTTGAACTACTGTCTTCAGGGAGAAAATTCAAACAGCCTCCCACATACTCACCAAAACTCAACGTTAAGAGCAGCTTTAATCTTTTAGATGCAACAGTGAACATCTCCAGCCACTTCAGAGGCGGAGCAGTGAACAGCCTAACAGCGAGCGTCTTCCGCAGAGCCCAGCTGCTGGCAGCGCACAAGCCTGCTCTGCCGCGAGTTTTCTTTCTGGAAAACTCTTCAGCATTTCAATGCTGGAACACAATAATGTGAGTCACGGTTTGAGGGCATGGTTTCATTTCAGGTTAATAGGGGAAAAAAATCATTTTACATTTTAAAATTGTGGTCGTAAATTTTACATTCATACGTGATCATTTAGGGTTAGATATGCACAGGCCTAAGCGCTTAAAAAAGACTGTAAAGGATATGTAGGAGGAAGGTTCAAGGGGTGATTATATCCACTCCTGCAAAATCAACTCTGCCTAGCTAGTGAAGTTCTAGTCCTCTTTTCAGCATGGAGATGAGAGAGGACCAATCTCCTTTTAAATAATACTGCTTTTACAGTTAATACAGCTTACACATTTTGATGTCCTTCAATCAAAACCATTTAAAAATTTATTACAAATTCATCTCTGCACAACTCAACATGTGAGGTAAGTTATGCACCATCTATCAGACAAACAGCAATTCCAATCATATTTAGTGTGATTTAAACTCCGCTCGCTTTTTCAACTGCATGAGCTATAGACAATTGATACAGTTTTCTCATTAAAGTATCCCATCTATTCTAACTACATAAAATGAAAAGTTTTTGGCTAACACCAGATGAAAAATATAAACTAAACCCACAAGACTGTTTAATTAAGAAGAACTGGAAAATGATGAAATCAATTTCAGTTTGCCTTATTCTTTTACTAAAATAGGAACTTTTGTTAAAGTAACACTCTGGAGAGAAGTAAAAATTAAATTTACTGTGTCACAATATTTTACAATAACTAACAAATTGAAACTTGAAAAAATAATCGAAAAAGGCAACATATTTTAGACCTTCTCACTACAAGTCCCCAAAAGGTACAAAACAAGTCTGCTTTTTAAAGGTCAAGATGGTAGCATCATGTGTACATGAAAGATGATACATTTTTCCCATGTTTCAATAAAACTGAGAATAAATTTTACCA
This sequence comes from Notiomystis cincta, assembly GCA_013398075.1. Lineage (NCBI taxonomy): Eukaryota > Metazoa > Chordata > Aves > Passeriformes > Notiomystidae > Notiomystis > Notiomystis cincta. The sequence continues at coordinate 238,865 of VZRX01008970.1, read as the reverse complement.
AAAAAACCCCTTAAATATTTAAATTTCTGAATTTAAAAGTGATATTTACCTTAAAAAATGTAGTCAAATGTAGCAGTCATTGAAAAAGTTATGCATTTTGGTGATTATGGGGCTTTATTTCAAGTAGCAAATCAGCTTAAATAAACCACCCTCAGTTTTAAACAAAAAATACTGGATGCCAGAGTATACAGTTTACATTTAGTGAATCAAAATTTGCCTAAAGGAACCCCAAACATGTTCTTCAATTCCTACTTCAGATAACTGTACTAACTCATAACAGCATGAAATGCAATAATTAGACTTCAAACAAGAGCAAAACTTCTGAATTTTAACAATTGTGACTATTAGTAGTACCAGAACATAATCTACTTCTCTGATCACTTGAACAAAATTGGACAGGATGTTTAACATTACACTCTGAAATTATGCATAAACACTGAATTTTAGGAAACATTACCCTACAGAATTTTTATATCTAGTGTGCTAATGTACACAGCTGGTTAATTCAACTCTTTCTAGTCCAAAGGACAAGACTTTCTAGACTTCATCTCTAGATTTCATTAATTATCCCAAAGTAAAGCATCGAGCTCCGTGGGGATATCATGCTTATTAACAATCAATTCAAGGATAGGAACACTTCAAAAGAAGCACTATGCTAAAGAGAAAAAAGTCCTATTTGTGTACATGGTAGAAAACTAGTTAGAAGAAACCTATAAATATACCACGCATTTTAGGAGACATTCATTAAAAAGTTAAATACATGGAATAAAATTTTTAAAAGATGAAGAAATTAAAGAGAAGTTTGATTTTATTCTAATACACATTATAACATAGAAAACTTAATGTTGAAACTACAGTACTACACTTAACTCACAGAATGCTCTGTAGTGATTTGGTATGCACTTCTCTCAGCTTTTATCAATCTCAGCAGAGTAAACAAAAACAGAGCATGTATCCAAGGTTTTAAAAACTATTATAAGATCATATAATGCAAGTAACTAAGGACTGCACATGAAAAAGGCTAAAGAGAAGACTCTGTGCTAGTTTAATTACAACTTTCTGAAGTGAATATTCAACTGCATATTACTAAAGTTGTATACAGCTAGAATAAGCAAAAGACCATTCTTCTGTTCACTGAATGCATAAGAGAAATACTTAAACATTAATTAAAAAAAATCACATGCACACAGCATGCTATACAGGTAATCTAATTTATGCTAAAAAAAATCTGATTTATATTGCTATAATCTACAGGGAGTTTGTAACCAATTTTTGCCAAGACTTGTCTATTTTCTTTTAATATTCTGTTTGCCATTGCGAAATTTCTATTCATTCCATTTCATCAGTAGAATGATTTCCATTTCAACAAGTGTGTAGATACAATCTTACAAAAACTCATTTATGAGTAAGCAACCTTAATTTCTTGTATTACAGAGTTCAAGAGCAACACATATAATTTTAAAAATACCACACAATATTCTTGTGTAAATGCCATCACTATGCGGTACTTCCATGTCTGAGATTTCTTATCACACCCACAAAGATGATCTAAATGTGTTAGAAACCAAATGTTTTGTAAGTATACAAATTATACACGCTCATTTCATTAAAAAGGAGATATGCAGGGTTTCTGGAAAGACAAAAATACAATAGAGAACAGATCTGCTCCACTCACTACTTAAAAAAATATGTACTTTTTAAATCAAATTAGGTCTCAAAATATGATTAGGAATATCACATCCAAAACCCATCTCTGTTTGCTACTACTAGCTAACTCATAGCAATGCAAGTCTACAGATTACTGAAATCAGTAATCTCCAATTTCCATAAGAAACCATAGAATCACAGAATGGTTTGGTTTGGAAGAGACCTTCAAGATCATTTAGCTACAACCCCTCTGCCATGGGCAGGGACACCTTTCACTAGATCTGGTTGCTCAAAGCCCCATCCCAACATGGTCCTGAACTTCCAGTTCTGGGTCATCTACAGCTTTTCTGGGCAACCTGTTCCAGTGTCTCACCACCCTCACAGCAGAGAATTTCCTCCTAATATCTAATGTAAATTTGCCCTCTTTCAGTTTGAAGCCATTCCCCCATGTCCTGTCACTCCGAATCCTTGCAAAAAGTCACTCTCCAGCTCTCTTGCAGGATCCCTTCAGGTACTGGAAGGTTGCTCCAGTGTATCCCTGCAGCCTTCTCTTCTTCAGACTGAACAGCTACAATTCTCTCAGCTTGTCTTCATAGGTAAGATCTTTCAGCCCTCTGATCATAAAAAATAAATACCTGCTTGTGTAAAACGGTACTACTTTTACTCCTTGTTTCAGGTATAACAGTTTTTTAAAGGTTTAGAATTAAATAAATCATATTTAAGGTATTTAATAAATGAAAAATAATTTACTTTTCTCTAAATTACAACAACAGAGATATCTAGTTGCACAAGCTAGAGAAATTGTTTGTCTTTTAGGGTACGTGGATGTTTCCTCATTCCAATATCTAAATGCAGCACAAGAAGATTTCTGACTCCCTGTAATCTTATGTACAAAGTAAATAAGCAGGGACAAAATTTTTTGAAAACTAAAAAAATACTATTATATTAATTTCACAGATCAAGAACTAAAGACTAATTTAAGCTCTCTAGAAGACATTACTACAGCACCTAAAATGTTATTGCTTCTATTTTCTACTCCACTTTCCTGCTGAAGATTACGGTCCGTTTGGCAAGGACAATAGGAAAAAACCCCATGTGCTGGCTCATCAGCAGGCATAGTTCAGAACCTGCCCATTAGCCTCAGCTGACTTTACCAGTAACCTTCAGCAGAAGACAGGAGTGATAACAGTTGGAATTACTACAGATAAACCTATCAAAGATCATGACTCAGTGCACAAAGTGATCTGCCCAATGTCGTTATACTCACCTTAAGAGCTGGAACTTAAGAGTAGCTTACAGTCATAACTACAAGACAGCTTTCATTAACACACTTTACTACTGAGGGCAAAAAATGAAGTTTCTGAATTCATCCTGTAAATTTCAGGGTTTTTCTGAGTGCTTCCAGTCCTTCCTTCTTTTCTGTAAGGTCTAACTCCACTCAAGCCTACAAAGAGTTAGGAAAACTCCACAGCTTACTGAGAATACTCCCTGGTAATACAGAAAATTTCAATTCATATTTTCATATGACTGGGCTGGGGAGCAACCTTGACCACAGGAACCTGAACTAAATGAATACTTCTAGATCTGGTCTAGAACACACTGATACAAGCTCATCTCTTTCAGCAAATTCCGTTGGGAGTTGTTTCTTTGTACCCATCATAGTATATTTATTTTGCCTTTCTTTCAAAAAATATGAATTCATCAGCAAAGAAAAAAACCAGACTGATAAGTAGAAACTAAAAAAAGGGCCTTAGCTGTGGATAAACAGGACTAAGTTATACAACAAACAGTAAGGAATTTTTTTGAATATAGCACTGGACAAAGATTAATTTTGCTTAGTATTTCTCTTTTCACCTGCTCATAAAACAAAAACAAGGCATTTTTTTCATTAAAGAAATACCTAATTTCATGACATAATGATTTGCAAGTACATGATTTTCAATACATGTATTTCAGCTTACCACAGGAAAGGATACTGGAGATGGTTATCCATCTATATTGGTTTCTCAAACAGTAAAAGAACACAAGAAAACAGCACAATATAAAGGCCCCACCACCATCTGTAGCACTAAAAAGGTGCCTGCACTTACCTAAAACCAAATCATGCACAAAAACTGTTAATATCATAAGAAACAGAACAGTATAGGACAGATAATGTATTGAGAGGTACCTTGTATATGTAATAACACAGGCTGAACACATAATATGCCAATCAATATTTATGAATGTATGAATGCAATGGTTACTAAATATAGTAGCATACTGATGGTGTTGCTGTGCCTCCATCTTCACATACAGGCTGAAGTGAAAACAACTTCCTAGTACAACCTATTATTTGTTCGAAAGGAAGCGAGTGTCATCCTACCTCTGGAAACATGTCATTTTCACAGCTTGCTACACTTCCTGCAGTGGACAGTAGGATAAGCTACTCTGGTAAGAAACTTCAGCAGAGAAGGCAAACACAAAGGAGTGGTATGTAAAATGCATCATGACTAGGGAGACAGTCTTGTGAATCAGATTCCATCTAATTCTCTTTGATCCACTCAAATGTACTTGTTGAGAATTACAGGCCTCGACTCCCTGTCTGCTGGAAACGGGATCTAAATGGTAATCCAATTCACTGAATATATTTTAGAAAGTGGTTTTGTATCATAATGTAACCTTTTCACTAAGGGCTCAGAGTTCAATGGCAAGAAAAAAAAACACCAAGAAAAAATGGTGAAACTAATAAAAGATTATTTGTTGCCACTTTTCTCCACAAAAACTTATGAATATTTGCATCACCTCTTTTCTAAAGAAATATAACTTGCCATAAGTATATCTACTAAGTGGATGACTATTAAGAAACTAAAAAGTTCTTATTTGATAATACCTTATTTGCCTTTTCCACAGTTGTTTACAGAATGCCTACATGGAAACTAATTTTCAGTATCTTCGCTTCACTTATACTCTTACAGAAAACAAGAAATGCTAATTTTGCCACAATAGAAAGTAGAACTTAATATTTTTCCACTACTTTTTATACATTTATATATTATACAGTTTTAAGAGCCATGTTTAAGTTATGTATTAACACGTAACAAAGACCAGTGGTTCTTTCCTTATTTATACCACTGAAGACTACAATTAAGCCTATTTCACAGCCTTCTTCATCTACATATTAATTTAGAAATAAGACCAGTCCATTCAAGATGAAGGCAGCAATTTGCCTACTCAATCACTGCCACACCCAAAAATAATTTAGGGACAGGAACTACAGGATAGTTCATTGCTTCTGTCCCAGTAATTTCCAAAATAATCTGTGAGCTGGCAATATTACTAAAAGAAGCACTTGCTACAGTAGCTTGGAATTCTAAGCTCTCCCTGTCTGACACATCAGGTTTTCATAAAAGAAAGATTTCTCCTCCACATCTGTCAATGAATATTTAATCTCACATTATTTGATACTATCCAGTATTGCGTTTTAAAAGGTTTATAGCAAAATATTCTTAAATCAATTTTGACTACTGAAACTACAATTTACTTCAGAATGCAAACACAATACTGAAAGCAAATATAAATTATCTTAAAAAAAATAAGACAGTACAGGGACTCCAAGTGCCACATAGCTCTGACTTGTTCACCCAGCTGACATGCTGAGAGCTCTTTCCCTTCCACCTTCTCTTTGAGTTAATGAAATAGACTGATCTTCATCTGAGAAACCCAGCTTAATCTAAATACCAAGAGTCATTCATTGAAATTTTTTTAAATTGTGCCCTCTAAGGTCACTGAGATGCTTTTTAAGAAGCAAGAAAGATAAAAAGCTCAAATTTTTAAAACCACAACAAAACCAGTTTTCTTACTGTGAGTCAAAACCTGCTTAACATACAAGGAATTTTGGAAACATTTAACCTACAATTATTATTCAATCTACAGATGATCTTTAGCTATGGCTAAAGGCTTTTGTGCCTGATTAAAAATTTCACTTTTTATCTATTTCAACTCTATTATATTGTAATTTTAGCACCAGTGGCACTTAAAATGCTCATCATATTGAGCATTTCAAGCAATTTCACCTTTGAGAAATTAAGGAGGAAAAACCATCCTTCATGCTGATTTGGAGGTATTTGTTGTAAAGTAATACTAAATGTAGCTGATGTTCTTAAATCAGAGATGCATACCAGCCCTGGTAGTTGTTTTACTCCCTCTTCATTTTCTACTGACCTTTTGCAACTGACTCAAATAGCTGTTTTTCTTTTTCTAGCATGGCCTGCATGAGAGTAGAAACTACTTATAGCTCTTCAGCCTGTAGCTGGGTGGAGAGTGCCCACTCTCCACAAACAAGAGCAGAAGAGTCTACAGCCCCACACAGTGAGAATAAAAGGTCTGTGTATTTTGGGAAGTACTCAAGACACTGAAATACTGGGTAGGGGGGTTTTGCTGTTTTTATTTTAACTGATTGTCCTATTTTAAGGAGACCTTTTTGTTTTTGAAGAAAAAATAACTTTTGAAGGAATCCTCAACATAACCATTTCACTCTAGAGAGTATTTCATACTGTGAATACCCGTGAACTAGACTTCTCCAACTCAGGATTAGTTCACTCAGCTGTGGAGAGGCAGCATTTCAAACACTTGCTATTTTGCAGAGGTACCTGTGGGCTACCTGCAGTGGATCCCTGTGGAATACCAGTCACTGGGAAACCAAAATCACAGCTCATGTAGGTGATCAAAGCTATAGCATCTAGTACCTTAACAGCCAAGTCTTTGCCAGTCTAGCAAAAGACCATAAAAATATAAAAACAACTGGGTCAGAGAGAAAAAAATTTGATGCTGCCCTACCAACGGTAAAAACAGGTTTCTACAGAAGAGTGTTATGGGATACATACACTTCCTGCTGCCAAAAAAATGCCTAAAATTAGTTACAGAAACTAGCATTTAAATTAAGATCTCTCACAAATAATTGTCATGGAAAGCACACTGAATTTCAACAAGAGCAAGTGTGAGGTGAGGATTCCATTAATAAACCTTATCATTAAATCTGCTATGATTAAGTCTACACTCACAAAGGCTACTGCTTATTAACAGATCTTTCTTATCTCAGCAACATATTAGCTTAAGAGATAGATGAACAACTTATTTTTACTGTTAAAATGCTGGAGGCTACATTTAGTTTTTGACAGTGACAGCAGTTCTGATGTGCCTTGGTGGCACATTTCATTGCAATGTTATCGTTACAAACTGGAAAATCCAAACACTGAAAGCACACACAGGAAAATGCTGGTGGATATACTTAGCATTTAACAGTCTTGTCTGTTCAAGGATGATTCACTTCAGAGAAGCTTCCAGCACAATGTCACTTGGAGTAAGAATTTCTCCTAATTTTGCCAGCCTTGGACTAAGCAATATCCAAAGCAGAGTAGTGATGTAAGCTAGACTCCAGTGTTTTGGGTTCCACCTCCAGCCAAGAGCAGGCTGGGCCATACACTGGTAATAACCTTGGCAGTGCTCTCCTCTGCTTCCAGCACTGCCAATACTAATGAAACAAAACTAGACACAAGAGGTTTCTTAGAAACTTTGTGTTAATGCTGCCTGGCTGGAACTACCTCTAATGCTTGTACTAATTATCCCTGAGTAGATTAGACCAGAGAGTGCCAAGCCGGTCCAGCAGTCCTTTCTGTGCACACTCTGCTGGGTGACCACATTTTCAAACTCAGAATTATATTAAATGGTTCACACCAACAGAAATTGCAACAAAGCCATGAGTTTAAAAATCATTATTGCTACAATAAGACAATCGTCACTGATGCACCCTGATTACAAGAGATTAAAAATACATAAACTCAATTACTATAAAAGTAATTCACATAAATAAAAAATAATCAGGTGATGAATACAAAAGTAGAAGGCAAGCAGTGAAATATACCCATGAAAACCCTATTTTCCATTTTATTTGAAACACTGCACAGAGTAAATGAAGAATGTGCAAGAAGAACAAAGGGATGGTTCCTATACACCAGTAGTTCAGCTTTCTAGTGCCAAGATTTTATATGGCCCATTACAGGCCCTTTTATTCTCTCATCTGCATGCATCAAGTAGAACAGCTATTCTTCATCTGGAGCCACGAGGAGTATGTACTTGTACTTCTCAATAATACTGCTACGTAGAGCCTTGGTTGTTCTCTCTCCTTGGAGGCAGAAGATTGAGGTTCTATTTTACTTTTTCATAAAAGCAACAACGTACTATTACACTGCTCAGTAATTCTTCTCAAATACAGATTTACTGCTTAAGCTTTCAAACACTTTGTGCAGTAACATAAAGCACACAAAATATAATACGTTTTTTTTCTTTTTCTACCACCTAGAGAGAACATGCTTGAATAGGGAAAAGGCTACATCCAGTGTGCAAGGTCGTATGAAAAAAACTGAAGTCCACATACATCTCAATGTACTTTGATATTAGTATTTTTAAGGGAATAGTAGTAAACTAAAATTACTGCTTTTGTAATATTTTTCCTTCAAATTCAATAGCAGTCATATAATCCCCACAGGATCACAGAGATACAGCATACCTGAAACGCAATATTCAAAGTTATGTATGCTTCTAATGCTGCCATTTTAAAAGCAATTTAACTAGTGAAAAAACCCCTTAATTTATGACTTGCCAAATATTAGTTTCTTTCAAAACAATAATGCTCCAACATCTGAAAGCTTATCCCAAGAGATACTATTTTCTCATTAAAAACAGAAGTCAGAAACAAACAATTTTCTCCTAAATTAATCTCATCTTTACACAAGGAAAATGAGAAGAGAAATATCACAGCTAAGCCAACACAAACAACAAATGTTATGCTCCCCATCTGACAGTCAAAAAGTAGAGGAAAACCACACTTTAAGCCATGGTTAATTAAGTACTTTCTAGACAAAATATGCAATCAGAAGTATTTTATCGCATCAAATTATTCACTGTGGATACAACCAAGGAGATTAAGAAAAAAAAGAAAAAAGGTTCTATTTCCATAAAAAGCACAATTCATACCTGCAGTACATGATCCAACACGGCATGAGATCTAACCACCAAACCACAGACGTCTTGGCATGGATTTCCCCTAACCTCTATGAGAGCACTGAAAGCGATGACAAAACAATTCTCTGGCTCAATGACCCAAGCACTCGCCTGGGATGTGAACAGTTGGGTTTTAATCCTTTTTCCAGTGAATATTTTATTTTCACAGAGTGGAACAACTTCAGTTGTTCCCCTTTAGAAAGGGGGCCAAAAGCCTACATGATTAAGCCACAACAATCACTGGTACCAATCTTCACAGTACATTAAATACTGAACCAAAGGCTGGCTTACCTAATTAAGGTGATTCACTTAAGGCAGATTTAATGCATACTGACAAAATGACAAAACAGAAAAAATATGGGACTTCCGTATCAATTTTTTTCAATGCCTTTTGAAAGTATTGCATGCAAAGACAAAAATCAGAGAAATAAAGTACAAAATATTTGTTAGCCCTCAATCTAAACAGCTAGCCAGCATTCCTAGGTCCTTGCTGACTCATCTTCATTAGAAAGATGAAATGAAATAAAAAAAAATATTTACCAAGAATATTCATAAAATCATTATTTTACCCAAAACTAACATGACCAAGAAACAGCACCCATATATACTTTGCATTTGTTGGAGCTATCAGAAGTTACTGTGCTCTGAGTGTTGTCTGTTGCCTTGATGGTTCATGCAAAGCTCTGATTAATTTCTTACTTCTTGTTAACCCTGTCTCAAAAATTCCATTTTTCTTCAGGCACGCTCCAGTGACCCAGGTCTGGTATTTATGGTCAGTTTTATCAGTCTTCATAGAGTAGTCTTCCTTGTTCCAGACTTATTCTGTTGATCAGTGCCTTTAGCAGCAGCTTTACTGCTTCAGCTACCAAATGAACACTAAGACCAGTGTCCCACTAATGAAGGAGATCTACTCAGCTTACTGATTTTTACCAGATCTGTTTTTATGGAAGCCATTAACACTCCTCTGTATTCCAACAGAATATTTTCCAATGTATAGTTTAATAGCAAAGTTCAAAACTGCAATTTTATTTCTATAGCTACAAGATCCTGAAAAATATAAACATTCTGAGTGTTTACGTAAGACCACTTTGGACAGATTTCATCCATTAAATTTTATATGCTGAACAGACGAAAGAAATCTGCAAAAAGTATTCTTGTTTCAAAACACAGCACAAATCAAATGCTATTTCATCCACCAAGTCCCACTGCTAAGATATTCAAATTCATTTATCCTTTAAATATCAACTACCTTCTCCAAAAACAAAGTACAGTTTGGCATCTAATGGTATGTTCAGCCTAAACTTCAGTAATTGGAATCCACACCTCAAAACAGAGCTCTGTGGTACATACAAAGCCCCAACAATTTGGTGCCAAATTTGGTCTTCTTTTGCAAAAGCAAAGGGTTTCCCTTAAGTTAAAAAAGCCACACTCTCACAAAAATTTCGTTGCCTCTACCTCTTTCCCAAAAATGAAACATGCAGAAAGAATATGAATCTCAGTTTTTAAACGTATTTATGCATTCAAGTCTAGAAAACTAGTGCATAATTTGATTTTGGTTTATATGAAATATTAAAAATTCTTACTACTGTTCTTGCTTTGAGCATCAGAGGTGTTTGACTTCCCAAGAATTAAATGCTGTTCCCAGGAAGATGTGGGGTGCTAACCTTACTTTGCAAATAGCGATAGAAGGAAGAGCACAATGATTTCCTAACCAAAACTGCAGCCCGTGTCCAGATCTGAGGGTGAAGTTATCTGTTTAAGCACAAAGATGATTTCTCCAACATCACAAGGTATCTTATGCAAACAAAACTTACTAATTCCTGAAAGCAACTACTTCAAGGTTTGCTTGAAACATAGAATGTGGAATACTGGAATACTTTGTTTCCCATTTACCACAAGTCAGACTATGGTGTGGTTACTGCATACTGGGCTAAAAGGTTTTTCGAGCTCTAAGACATGACTAACTACAATAACCAATTTAGTGTGTGGTTTGATTCAGATAAATTACCTTGAACTTCAATCTGGCTATGTGCAACTGGGCTCCAATCTGACTGTATCCAAGTGAAGTAGCACTGAAATCCCTTGCAAGAAGATGAAAAATTTCATACACGCAGAGGTTTCTTCCAAGGACTGAACTTCTGAATATTCTAAATCCATATCTTCCAGGACTGTAAGTACAAAACTGTCTCTAAAACAATTTTATTTCTTTTTTAACCATTTCTAATATAAGCTCTTACTTGCAAACTGAGCAGTACACTACAGACAAAAACATACACCCACCTAGGCAACCACAGCCTACGAACCCCAAGAAAATGGGCACAAACTGCATCAACCAATCTATCTCGGTAGCTCATGTAACTCCCAACAACATGAAAAAATAAGGAACTGTGTGGTAGAGCCTAACTGCAGATACTTCAAAATCTCTAAAAGGAATAAGGATGCCACATTACATAAAATTCTACTCAGAGAATTTTTTTTAAATGGCACTTTTTACGTAAAATTCTGATTGCTGTAGGGGAAAAAAGGAACAAACACTTCCTGACAGTTGAGCTGGTTTAACTCATACCCCCTTCTTCCTTGGATTCCTCTAGTGCAAACTCAGAAAATTTGAAAAAATATTATACTTTAAAAAAACCTCTCCCTATCAATCACTACATATGCAATTATGAATATTCCTTATTTAACTGTGTAAATCATAGTATTTAATATTTTATTTTTAAATAAGAAACCCTACATCACCTTTGTACAGGCTGCAGAAGACAATCAACTCCTCTTCTACATCATTTAAAATAAACGTTGATGTCTTTCATGCTGTTCCATTAAATGGCAGGGTGATAAAAAAAACAAATAGGAAAGCATAAATGACATCAGTTCCCTGTTGCAAGCAACACAATTCTCAACTGAATCTATGAAAAAGTATGATTTCCTGGGAAAAAAGCATAAATCTGCAACGGGAGCCGAATCAGAAATAAGTTTTCCTTGACTCTTATGTTCCTTTCTGGATTCAGAGGTTTCAATACAACAAGATAAAGATTTACTGAAATTGTAAACTACTTTAGGAACCTGTTTCCAGAAACAGCCCACTAGTTATTCTATTTCTGCACTGAAAAACCAATTCCCTTATTAGCTGAAGTAAACACAAATCCCACTTACAAAACAAAAATACTGTATTTTGAAACCATAGTTCTGGAAAGATAGTTCTTTTAATGGTAATACAGAAAGGTGAGCTGCTCCAACAGATTAAAAAGATACTGAAAATATTCCATTGTTTTGCTTGGAGAACATGTACCACAAAATCCATTCTTCTTATCATCATGAATGAATTCAAAAGAATAGATTGCAACAATGCTCTGTAATGCTAGTATGATGCTTAAATCCTTATTTTCAGTTATTACTAACTGAAGGAATAGACAAAAGACTGAGGAAACATAGAAGCAAGATGAAAGAAAATGCCATAAAATTAAAATAGTCACAGTATGTTTATTTTTTCTTCCTTCTTAGAGAACCTTTTTCAATTTCCCAGCAACTCCTAGGACACTAGCCCCCTTTCCCTATATTTTTTCTGAGTTCATTGAATGAAATATCAGAATTTGTAGCTTTATTGGTTCTATAAGAACAATGAGAACACATTATTAGTAATAAAACAGACATTTTCAGAATCCTGTGAAGAATCTCAAAGCGCTTGAGAGATATGCCAGAAGTAATCCACAAAGGCCTGAATGGAAGTTCTTCAACCATTTTGGAACTGTACTAGTCTAAATGTCACATAATACATGACACACTATTACAAAAGAAAAAAATGAAAAATAAAATACTCAGTATTCAAATACACATGTACTGAAGGCAAACAAGATGGCGTGTGAGTCAACATACTTAAATTTCTTCCTCACCTCTTGTCTAGCCAACACCTCCATAGCAACAATTCTATTTTGATGTTCTCTGAAACCTTCCTCAAACACCAATCTATCTCTTCAACTTGCTCCTGCAGCACTTCCCCCTCACCAAGGCACTAATTCAATTCCATGAGCCAAGAGACATTTGCTAGATCCCATTTCCTCTGTAATATTTTATCTAACTGGTCTATGTTTTCTTTCAGTACCACTATCCCTCTTCCTCCCTTATTACTTGACCATGCGGATCTTTATCATCCATCAGTAGCAAAATTTCTCTGCTTTTCAGCCATTTCCTCCCAGAGGCCTTCTCCCACCCTTTCAATGAGGTAAGTGATTGCTTTCATGCCTTAAGGCTGGCTGTGTACTCAGCTCTTCTGCCACCCTCTCCAAACACAGGGTCATCCTTTCCATCTCCTGTACCTGGTTTGAATCTTACATTGGAACAAGTTCCCCAGGGAAGTGGTGGAATCACCCTCCCTGGATGTATTCAAAAAACAAGTAGATGTGGCACTTCATGATACAGTTTAGTGGTCATAGTGATATTCAGTCAAAAGTCTGACTTGATGATCTTGGAGAACTTTTCCAACATTAATGATTCTATGATCTGCTTCCCCTGCCCCTACTCTGGTGCTGTGTGAACATGTCTGGCAGGAATCCTCATGTTAGGCTGAGTTCTTCCACTACAAATGGCTTTTCTTTTTTTTTTTTTTTAATTTCTCCAACTCCACTACCTCAGCACTTATGCCCAGGAGACAGACACGGCTTAAGCTCAGTAGTGTTAAAAGAGACAAAACTGAACAGAAGCAATATGCAGACTGCAGTGATGGCCAAGGCCACATTATCAGTACAACGTTCTTTGTGTTCTCTAAAGTCTGGTCCATAGACTCCTGATTGCCTGAAGGATTTCCAAAAATAGCTTGTGGAACAACCACAAGAAGATTTTAATCTGCATATGCACAATGGCAAGAAAACAAACTGGTATTTTTATCTACCTCACTCCATATTTTAAATTTAATCTAATTTTATTGAGTTGCAAACCAGGAATTACTGCACTTTTTAAAAAATACTTTATTCACTCTTCCTCCCCCTAAATGAAGTGATAGTAATTTCAACTTTTTCCTGAAGTTGTAAGTACTGTGGTAGTGCATATGGTGAATGGAAATTCAGATCAGCATTTCTCAACTTTAAGATCTGTCTTCTGAAAGATTATCTATTCATCTGCTTATTGACTATCCCTGCCCTGCTTAGTCCCAAGACCTAAGAGGATTACAGAACCTGGTGGCAAGGCTGAAGGCTTGTTAACTTAATAAGGCTGTGGATTTAAAACTGTGTTAAATTAAACAGGTTTTGAAAATGGCTTAAGTCTGCTAGTGTGGATAAGATTTAAGAGTCTCCTCTCTTCATCTAACTCATGAGAAAGACCATGTGAGATAGAAGGGCACTGGCACACATGAACAAGTGAAGGTCCATGAGACACTGAATTTCTTTTAGCAAGCTCTCAGCTTCAGAATAAAAGCTTCTTCACTACTCAGGGGCACATTACCACAGTGCAGTGAACTCAACTTTACTGGATTTGCTTAAAATAAGCTTCTAGAACAGCTATGCCCTATATATGCCAAGTCAGATTGTCATCTGTTTATCTTCAACTATTTTTCATCTTAACACTTCCTAAAGTCAGAAGTGCTTCATTCTTACCCTTTTTTTTTTTAATATAAATAAAATAAAGACTATAACATAAAAGGCTAAGATAGCATATGAAAAAAGAATAATTGAAGAGACATGTTTCAAATTATTCAGTATTGATGTTCTGCCACCTCTGTGCAAATAAGACTACATTCCTTCTCCTGAGTTCAGCAGCTTGAAAATCTGCTGGAAATGAGTACTTTTGTCATTAACAAGAGCTTTTCAAAAGCTTGTCTTGTAGAACTGTGGTTCACACAAGGTAAAACAGTGGTTCAGTTCTTTAAAAAGCTTTCAGTGCACATGTATATTTTGAAAGCTTTAGATGCTGGGAAGGGGAAGTCAAGAGAGGTAATATGCACATCTTTCCTTTACAAAAAAAGGAAAGCAGAGTTATCTCATCTTTCTGCAACACAAACGCCATCAAATAAAATCAGTTTTATTAACAAAGAAATGCTAAAGACTGAGGAGCACTTCAGGTGTTACGAAGTCCAACAGGACACTTGATGCCAGGCTTATCTTCTGAGCAGCACTGGCAGCAGTCCTTCACTTCAGAGAGGAGAAGAATGCTATCTATATTAATATTTAAACAACACTGAAATGCTTACCTTTGATCAAAATGCATTTATGATTAATAGCCTACTTCCCAGCTAGAAAGTATACAATTATACTTCACACATTTACAGAATATAAAAATGGACTATCTGTATCTGACTCTGCAAAAATCAAGGACGATAGAAAGAATGGTTAAATAGTAAAACAGAGTTTTTAGTTCAATTAAAAACAAATGAACAAACAAACAAACAACAAAAAAACCCAAACAGAAATTCACACCATGTGGAAGGCCAAGCATATGAGCAATATTTCAAACAGAATTACTATGTGAGAGGGATGGTGCACAAGAGAATCTTGTCCTCATTTGTAGGAGATTAGACATTCTTGCAAGTTCTGTTTTTTTAATACCCGAAAATTTAAGTATTTAAGTGCTTATACTTGGGGAGGGGTGGGAATAGAGGGGATTAATCAAGAGCCGAATAAGACAGGAACAAAGATCTAGACGAGAAGTTACTTAAATTCTGAAGTGTTTATACTCTTACACTACAAAAACTTCACTTTGGACAATGAATCACATACTTGAGTGCACCAAGTATAAAATGAGAGTCACAGCCCAAAGCTTCTGAGGGTACAGTGGATTGCTTATATGCACCACTGTTGACTTTCATGCACCTAGCAGGCTCAGATTCTGAGACACTTTGGCAACAGTGTCTGTAAATGAAACATTGACTTCTGTGCTTAACTCTTCCTGCAACTGGGCATCACTTGTCTAAAGAACTCAAAATAATGGACTCAATTTCTCTCTTTGGAGTGATTTCCCTTATCTCCAGAGCATCTTGCTGAGTCCCAACGATTTCCTGACATTTTAGAGGATGCACATGTGAAAACAGACTTAACCAATTGCCTGTGTGCTGACCAGCTTGGGTTCTGCACCCAAACTGCATGGCAGCTCCAGCAATAACCATGGGAAAGGGATAAGTGAATGATCAGTGCAGCAAGGCTCTAAGCAGGATGAGTCCCAGTGTTCAGTCAGCCAGAGGACACTGCTGTCATCTTCCCCTCCATACCAAAGAAAGGCAAGGAGGGCAGAAAAGTGCACTCAGATGTGTGATTCTCCCACCTCAGGGACACTTGCTTTCTGAAATTAATCCAGCTCACCTCAAAGCAGCAATTTTCAGTCCAAAAACCCAAAAACTGCTCTCCAAAAATTTGGTGATGTGAAAAGTAAAGAATTTGATCTAGTTCAACTGACCCAAGAATTCACTGCTGATTTTCCAAGAGGAGTTTTTCTGTCTAACAGAGAGGGATCTGACAGGAAATGAGTTTTAACAGATGCACACTTTTCCTCTGTGAAGGCAGTAAAGAGGTGTATGCGTGAACAGGGCTGACCAGATGATACTTCAGCTTTAATTACTGAGACACATTCTTGCCCACACTAGGATGAGGATATAATGATTTAAAGAAGAAAAAAGAAAGAAAAATACCAGGAGGATAGGCAATACAGTAATATTAGTTTGTACTTTATACTCTTCATGTATTTGGCAGATCTTAGTCATATATCTACAAGATTGTACGTAGTCCATATACTTCAATAGAAAGTTTTCTTTCTTATTGTTTATTTTTTGTTCCTTAGGTCTGACACAGTCAAGGACAAATGGAATAAGGAGGTAAGAAAACCATATGTTTTCTTTTTCTTGGAAGTAGTACAGTGAGCTCTGAGGCAGGAGAACATTTGAATAAAGAACAACAATGGAGCCAAAGAAAAGACCAAGGAAGGTGTTAAGCGTATCATGAGGAGAAGGCCAAACTCACTGCAAGGGGAAGTTCACCGAAAGAAAGACAAACAACTGATCATAACAAGCTCCCAGTTTATTATCACAGCTGCAGTTGAAGGCTGTTTTCTGCAGTTCCCATCCATGCACTGAACACTGAAGTTCCATTAAAAACCATTTCACTCAGTTAAAGGAGAGGGGAGAAGGATTTCTAGCTGACCCCGTCCCAAGCAGCCCCTTCAGCTCTCCATACCATACTTGATGCCTACTAAGCCACCGAACACTCTGCAGAAAGCCAGACTCTATGCACAGAGAAACACAGCAATAGCACTACTGACTGACTTCTCTAACCAGCTCCTGGATCACCTATGAAAAGCAATTGTATTGGGTTTGATTTTTTTGGTAATATGAAAAGAAATTCAAGGACTCTTAGTCTCTCTAAAAAAACCTGCTTCCTTTCACAAGCCCATTAAAAGTAAGGGCTTGAGAGTTCCTTTTTATGCAGAAGTTTAAATTTTCTGAATGATCAAAGCTTTTTGAGTAGAGCAGTAACCTCCAACTCACTGGCCACATTAAAGTGGAGGAAAAAAGACACCATTTTATTTCATGTAGGTTTCTTTAAACGAATCTACATAAATGAAGGAATATTAAATAGGAAAATAAAGGAAAATAGAGACAGCCCAAAGATAACAAAAAAAAAAGTTTGTAAACAAATGTGAAAGGGATTTCAGATTCCAGTATCACATGGAAATAATCTGGACTTCCTTTTTAGTTTATAGATCAGTTTACTTCAAAACCTACTTGTTTTCTAAAAAAAAGGGATTACACTAGATCAGCAGCTATTTATCAGGCAGATTAATGTTAATTGGCAGGTTCAAGATAGCTATGCAGGTTCAAAATATGGAATTAAACATTTCTGTATCACCAACACAATTCACATTAGATATTCTCTTCTTATTCTTTTTGAAACACACTCAAATCTACACACCAGTGTGCCAGTCAGATGCAGATTTCCCTAGCTGAAGGGTGGACTATCACTTCCACAGATGTTTCAAGTGTCTGGCTTTTCCTAACTGAGGTATTCATGTGATTTCCTATTAAACATCCAAACAAAATTAAATCCTCTTAACAATGTGACACTAAGCATTGCACCATCTTTGGGACAGGAAATGGATTATGAACAGTTCTCCAGTAATGTGGAAGTCAGTGATTTAGAGTTAACAGCAGGATATACTGACCTCAACTGAGACTGTGGAGCCATTGTAAAACACCCATGGATACATCCAATATTTTAAAAAAGTCAATGTCTGCCCCGGAGAACATAAAGTCTAAATAGTGAGTCAGACAAAGAAAGTACTATCAGTCATATCTGCAGATGGGAAACAGAGGCACAAAGAGCTTTGAGTGACTCTGTGCAAGGTCATAAAGGATGTCTGTGGCAAAGCCAGGAACTGAGCCCGGAAGCTCTCAATCCCAGCCCGCTGCCTTTGGACACAGAGACAGTTCTTCCTCTTGCTTATCCTCCTCCTCCATCTAATTAATTATCTCTGAAAGGGAACACATCAACACCATGATAGCCAGTCTACTTCCCTTTTATATTTAAGATCTCCATTAAATTTTCTCTGGTTTCACATAGGATACAACAGTGTTACATGGAAAAATTAAAACTGTACAAGCAATTGTAAACATAAAAGCAGAATCTGGTATCTCAGCAAGCATCAAATGAAACAAAAGCATGCATATGTGATTTTCAAAGATTTCACAAAATATTTTCTAATGATCACCCCAGAACATGAATAGATGTCTATCTCCAGATTCTTAAATGTTACTTGGGAATGTCCTCTCTATTCCTTCTTCTCCCCCAGATTTATATCCTGAGCATGATGCCATATGGTATGGACTTTGGTCAAGGTGGTCAGTTCAAAATCAGATACCATCAAGTAATGATTCTCCAGCCTATCATCACAAATAACAATCATGGGACTAACTACATTAGCCACTGGTTTTTTGCATATTTCTAGAACTACTTTTCCCCTTAAATGGGTATACTTTTTACAGTCTGATCTATTACGACAATGGGAATCTCCTCAAGAGTACCCCTCCAGCAGACCTTTACTGATACATTTCTTTGTATTATTTTATTCCCCTAACTCTTGTTCCAAGATGATTTAAACATCTGTTCCAATCTACACCTGCTGTTATGCTTGGTGATCCCCATATTTATTTACAATAATGTAATGAAGTTATTGATCTGTGAATGCACATTTTCAGTCTTATTGTTATTTTCTAGTCTAAAAGGTTTCTTTTGATATCTAAGTTCTGCCAGGATCTCCATAGGCCAGCAAGAGCCATGACTACAAAAGCAGCAGTTGTTTTGGCTCCTGTCAGTTTTTTTGCAACTTGCTCAACAGTCGAACTGTGAGAGCTGCACTCTGAGCTCTCTTCTCCAAGGTGGTTAGGATATGAGAAAACTCACTGCTTACACCATCCATTGAGTCTGACAGAGAAGCCCAACCTGCTTCAGTCCACACAGACCAGGTGTGGCCCACTGTCCCTACTGCCCCAAGATGTGTGGCAAAGTCAAACACCATGGGTACAGGTGGAAAACCTGGCTCCATTTGTTTTCCTTTCTGCCCTTACAACTGCTTCAGCAGTTCCCAGGCAAGCCTACTGGATCACAACTGACCACTGCTGCAGCAGTATGGATATAGGAATTTAAAATCTGACTATTGCTTTCCTTGTTAAACAAACATGAAAACGGATGCATGGGTTTACACGACACAGCATCACTGCTAAGCCTTAGTAGAAACTCAAGAAACAGTCTCCTGTTAGTGGGTTTTTCTTTCCTCCTCAGTGTAAAAGAATTTATCACAAACAAGCCAGATGCTCAGACACTAGTGGCTCTAGCCCCTTTTGCTTTAAAGGAGCATTTTCCCATAGCCTGTAATGATTCTTTACTCTCTCACTTCAGGTCGACTTCACTGAGAATGGTATCTCCAGAGGTTTCTAGGGGCTTTCCACAATAAAAACAACAAAAAAAGGAAAAGCTTTAGGACTTCCACATTGCACTGTAACATTTCCTGATAAGATCTTCCACTGACCTACAGTGTAATATACTCGAACTACACCATCAATTCTTATTCAGCACAAGCATCAACTCTATTAGGAATGGCCAACTTTTGAGCTATTCATGCTTTTCTTTTGTTAATGAAAATTATTTGAATTCTTCTCTTAGCTCTTCCTGACTACATTTGGTCCAGAAAACAGATGAAAACCTTATTTCAGAGACTAAAGAAAATACAAAATATTTTCAATAGTGATGAGATTTCAGACTATCTAGACAACTCTTCTCTAGGTTCTGTGGAAAAGATAGCCCTAACTTCAGAAAGCTGGACTATAAACAAACTAGAAGGAGACTTAGTATGTCTTAGGCAAATACAAATTCTAAGGAAAAGTTAAATGCAGACCATCTTAAATCTATCTAGGAGAGAACAGCTCTCCAACATCTAGCCACATATGCACACAACTACATTTAAGACTCCTGCAATAAGCATATCCTTGTAAAACTGTCATAAGGAACTTAGGATAATTCTTGTTTGACATACTCCATGAAAATGAAAAAAATTAATAGCATGAGCATAAACATAAAAGGATGGACCCTAACATTTTTGAATGCTCTTTTGAAGGAAACAAGGCTCATGTGATCATGCAGTCCCTCAACAGCCCTCAATAACTTGCTCCTGATAACCAGTCCCAAGCAGATTTGACAGTAGGCTGTGGCTCTTACAGCTCTTCCAAGCTGTCAACCTAGCTGAAGGTTTTCATTTGAAAAAAAGGAGAAAAGCATTAAATTAGCATCCATACCAGAGAGAAAGCTGCAGTATGTGTATAACTATTTGTTCTCCCAGGCAAGCTGGCTGCTTGTAACAGAACTGCTGGGCAGACAGCAAACACAAGTTTTCCATCAGATACAGCAGGATGCTGCTGCCTTTGTCCAGCCAACACCAGGGAAAGGCACAGAAGGCTTTGTACATCAAAACAGCAGGGGAACAAAATAGATTAAGAACTTGTGCAGAAAAATTGCCATTGTTACAGCAGTGAAAGCTTACAGAGGTTCTAGAAAGAAACAGGGTTACTCTAGTGGGGCACATACTAGGCACAAGATTTGTTAATGGCCACCACCCGCCTAGCTTCATTAGTTTTAAGACTCAAGGAACCATTTGTTTGTTTATTGTCATGTGTCACCACATACACATAGAGAATGCAATATACTGTGCAATAACAGGGCTGGCCACTCCACAGTCATTGATACAGTTCAGGAAATCATGCTGCAGTACATGCTGTATTAACCTTTTCTGAAAATTATGGCATTCTCTGAAAGGGCATTTATGAGCTTAGTATTACTTCAGGGTATAAGCAGAATGTTTATGACTTGACAGCCTTCATCCACATTCACTTCATTTAACATAACAGCAACTTTCATTTACTAGTTCCCCTTCAGCAAAATTAGTTTAGGAAATCTGACTCTGCCACTCATCTAGAAACAGATTTTCCTCTTCAATTCCCAGGGAGGAACTGTATTTGCAAGCATCTTTATGGTTAGAGTTAGCAAAACAAATAGGGCATTCACTCCAACACTGTCCATTAAAGTGGCATTTTGCTTTCAA
This sequence comes from Notiomystis cincta, assembly GCA_013398075.1. NCBI lineage: Eukaryota > Metazoa > Chordata > Aves > Passeriformes > Notiomystidae > Notiomystis > Notiomystis cincta. The sequence goes on along the minus strand of VZRX01008970.1, from coordinate 217,610 downwards.
AACCACTTTTCATATAGAAAAAGGAAAAGTAGTTTGAACCTCCACCTCCTTATCCATCCAAGTCAGTTCATGTTTTTAAAAGTACTTGCTTCCTAGAAAAAAGGCTCTGGACAAAGTGGACAAATTATGAGATCATCATCTTTCCCTGTCTCCCAAAGGAAAGAAGACACAAGAATGCCTGTGAAACTCCAAAACCAAAGATGGAATAAGACTTGCTGTAAAACACTGAAAACTGTCACTAATATACACTGGGTATCAGTTAATTTCATGAGGAATGCATATGGTCACAATTTTAATGGCACATGGAACAGCATAACTAATAAGCTGAAGCAACCTTCCATGTGTTATCACTTTCTACTCTGCACATCTGGAAATGCAAATGTTGCAAAACAGGATATTATAGAACATTTAAAAAAGAGAGAGAGAGAATATTGCATATTCAAGTTATTTTGTCTAATCAGGCTTTGAGAAACTCTGAAGTACAGTCCTTCATGTACAATGCTGCACCAGAAACCTTTTTGGAGAAGCAGTCTTTGAAAATACATAGTTATTTACAAAGGTCAACACAAAAAATATATAAACAAATCATAAGGGTTTTTTGTTTTAAGCATTTGCAAATGCAAGGTAACATGATAAACACCTTAAAATTCTGGAGAAGACCAGACTGGTTTTGATACTGCTGACGCTTCTTTGCATTACTTTTTAAGGATTCTACATTCTGGAAAGAAAACTCACCAAAAACACAAAAAAACCCCACTAACAGAAGACCACCACAGATCATCTTCTCTCCTCACCAATTAATATATATACAAAACAAAGCTCATTAGCAGGAAATGAGCTGATAATTATAATTTCTATATTCTAAGGTAAAGAACCTAATGAGATCTCTAGCAAACAGAGAAATCACCTAATGGAAAAACAACTGTATTTTAAATCCTTATGTAAACTTAAGAGGTGTATCTAAGATCTTTTGGAGAGATTCCAATCATGTCAAGTACAACTGAGGAAAATCAGTGTTACGATTTCTTCACTGGGTAAGTAAACTAAATAATTCAGATACACTTCAAAATAAAGACTAGTCCTGCCAAACATATGTTTAAGCCCTCTTCTTGGAACTCCTTGAGACATTTCATAAAAATCAAATAAACTCCACAAGGCAGAAACCACGTCAACCATTCAGAAACTCCACGTCAAACACAGGAACTCGAATGTGCGCACGTCACAAATTGGGCAGCAAAGCCTTTCAGAGAAGCTGTCCTGCTTTGTCATTAGATAAAACAGAGCAAGGTCTGTCATCTCATAAAATTACACTTCCTGACACAAGTTCTAGAATGAATAATCATAAATGAGGCTACTGAGTCTTGATTATAAGGTATGGCAGAGTCTACAGGTTGCATAGCTCTAAGGAAGGAACCAGCATATAGAAAGAAGGCAACGTCTTCCAATCACAGTATATAGATCTTCCAAATCCCCTAGAAAAAAAATACTTGAGGAAAAACTAATTAAAGAAATGATGAGGACTGAGAGTGCAAATAACCTAGCAGATTGCAGGAATTCAAAAATTTCTTTTTGAAGGAAAGAAAGTAAAAATGTAGGTACTTAAAAACCAGTGGTGAAACTTCTCTGATCATGTTTAACATTGTTATGTCTAACTTGAAGGAAAGTTACTGATTGTAAGAAGCATTTCAGAAAGTGCATGAGCCAAAATGAAATCTCTAGTCTTGCAACTGACATACCAAAACCAATTTCAAATGTTCTTCACAAGATCTCTATACTTAACAATAACTTAAGTTACCTTGTTCTAATTGACTGTCTTTGAATAGGGCAGTTAAGGACTTCTTCTTCTTGCCTCAAAACTGAGAGTTTTCATAAGGAAATATTATTAGTATTTATATAACATTAAGGCAACACTGATAGAAACACTGATGTGCTGTGCTAGAAATCTACAGCAATTCTCAAAATTACATTGTTTTGCTGTATTAACTATCTGACCGCCCTTATCCCAAAGCAGAGGCCACCAACCCTTTTGAAATGGTGCAGGAAAAGACATGAAAGCAACAAAATACTGTCCCCACGTGGTACTCACCCTAACAGGAGGGCTCCGTGCTTGCACCCTTTGCTGCTGTCCAGCTTGCGAGCTCTGCAGGTCCTTTGATCCGCAATTAGCTACAGTGTTGATGGGGACCCTTAAAACGTTTGTGCCGGCAGTGCCCCCGCCAGCGCCGGGTTTTCGAGGCCTCTGTTTGATGCCATCCAGTAGTCTAACAAGCAAAATATTACTGGGGAGTTCGTCCACACCACAGTCCACTAAAGTTCGGCACTCGGGACATCGCAGCTCATTGCGAGAGCTCACAATGCCCAGCAGGCAGCGTTTACAAAACGTGTGTTGGCAAGGCAAGACTTTCGCAGAAGCATCAAGGCGTTCTAAGCAAACAGGACACTCCAACAGATCCAGCAGAGCCGATTCATCCATTTTCCTTGTATTACTTAATGAAAAAACAAATCTTTGCAGAATTTGTGTGTTTTGAGCACTTCAAGGGGATCATGTTACATCCATTCCTCTTCTGACTGAGCTCTAAAATTTTTTGAGGGAAAAAGGCATTAATAAGCTGGAAAAGAGTCAGCAAGACCATTTTAAAGGACGATCACTAGACTAATTCAGTAGATATTTTCAATAAATGCAACATGAATACAGCAACAGATACATTAATGTATCTATGGATTTAAAATATTTTAACAAATGCTCACAGCTAAGGTTTTTTTAATTCAAGTCCCCATAAATTTTAGTCTGAGTGATTTTATTTTCTCAAATTATTCCAGAACAAAGAGCTATCCCCAGTACAGCAGTATAATAAAGCTTACTTTTCATAGTTCTTAATACATCAGTCTCTCTGACCATTTAAGATTAGCTTTTTTTCCACAACGAGAAGATGGCAAAGGTAACTACAACGGGGTCCAAAACCACACAGCCTATACCAACAGGGCATAGCAGGGGAATTACATTTATGCCAACACTAAGCCGACAGTGAACTACATTTCTACCCCTTCTATGAAAACTACTGCAGCACATTACACAGCTGAGCCTTGAAAACAGCCTCCAGCTCACAAGGGTTTAAGCTTACCGCAAGCACTGACAAGAGGGTTCATTACAGTGCCGTCCTTAAGAAGCGCTTCAAAAACTATCGCGAAGTGATTTACAGCAGGAAGTGCTACTGCCATATCGTTAGGACAACACGAGCGCTGCGTATGCAGCCACAGAGGCAGGGGCGAGCCTCCAGCCAGCTCCAGCCTATGCGGCGAGGGGCTGGGAAAGGGAGGGGGGGAAAAACAAACAGCACTACAGAGCCCCCCTAAAGAAAACCATTCTGCGAAAAGTCACACCGGGATGCTTCACGGGCAGAAAAAGGCTTGTTGACCTCGGCACTGCCCAGCGCCGGGCGAAGTTGAGCGCCTCCCCCCCAGCCCCCGCAGCCGCCTGCGGGAGCGGCTCCCCCGGCGCTCGTCCCGCACCTACCTGCTCTCGGGCTCCGCGCCCGGACCGCCTCCCCGATTCCCTGCTTTATACTCCCCTGCTCCCCGGGGGAACAGCGACCCGCAGGCGGGCGGACGCCGCGGTGGCGGCGCGCAGGGGTCCCTGCGGGGACACGGGGCGAGCGGGGACGGCTCCCCGGGAGGCGGGGGCGGG
>VZRX01008970.1:153780-213887 GCA_013398075.1 Notiomystis cincta | reverse complement strand
CGGGGACGGGGCGCGGGGCCGTCTCGTCCTCCCCGCCATCCCCGCCTCGCTAGGTGCCTCGGGCGGTGAGAGAGCGCGGGCGGTTTCCTAGGACAGAAGTAGGCGCTTACCCCCAAGCCTTGTGCGTTGGGGGCAGCCCGGACAGGCACCTGGGGCTGCCGCTGACTCTGTGGGGGCGGTGGCGAATGAGGAAGAGGGACGGAGGGAGGGAAAGAGGGTGGGTGGTCGCTCGCTCCTCGCAGGGCTGCTCTGGCTCCCTGTCTGTGGTAAGTCATACCCGGAGCGCCGGCCTGCGGCTGCCAGGCCGTGCAGAAGGAGGAGCCGGGGTGCCCGGAGCCCGCGGTGGCCCGCCCAGGCAGACTCCTCATGCTGGGCGGGCTTGTGCGGGGCGAGGGACCCTCCCCGAGCCTCCCCCCGCTGTGCGCCCGCAGCTCCGGCGTCTCGGTGGGACGCGTGAGGCCGCGGCGTTTCCCGCTCCGGGGGATCAGGTGCCGCCGTGCTGGGCAGGGGAAGGAAGGAGACGGGGGTGCCGTGTCACGGCCATCGCTGCCCTCGGGCGCGGCTGGGCTCCCTCGGGCCCTTGCGGCACGCTTAGTGCAGCGTATCCATGGGCATGGTTAGTGCCGGACTTGGCAGTGCTGGATTAACAGTTGGACTCGCTGATCTTAGAGGTCTGTTCCAATCTAAACGGTTCTGTGACAGGACTGCTTAATTAAATAAATGATGCTAGAAGATTGGTGAGTGCCTCTCTTCACAAACCCCCACACACTCACACAACCACACACCTCTGTATCCAGGAGATGATGATGCACTTGCTTTTGGGGTGTTTTGTGTGAAATACTTCTCTACAAGACTGTGGGAGTAAAGGAGGAAGTAAACCCTACGGTACACGCAAATTACCATAAAACAAAAAGAAATTAAAGCCTGCTCTTTTTAAATCAGATGAGACCCCTTGTCTATGAGTGATGAAAAAGCTAGACAAGTGTTTAAGTTCCAGTTATTCATCTTGTCAACTGCAACTCAAAAAGGAAGCAATCCAAAACTTGTGTGTAGTTCCAGCTTTCAAGCTGATCCCCAGAAATGGCATGAAACTGTGTCAGGGGCAGTTGAAGTTAGATATTAGGGAAAGTTTCTTCACCCAGAAGGTAGTTGGGCGCTGGAACAGGCTCCCCAGGGAAGTCATCACAGCACAAGACTATCTGAGTTCAAGAAGCATTTGGACAAGGCTCCCAGGCACGTGGTGTGATACTTGGGACTGTCCTGTGCAGGGTCAGGAGCTGAACTTGATGATCCTTGTGGGTCCCTTCCAGTTCAGGATACTCTATAACTTTTAATTTGCTGTCATCCTTACTGAATTCTGTGCATATACGAAAAGCTGCTTTAAGCTGATAGTGACAGGCTTTTCTGTCTTATTTTTTGGATATGCTAACTTGGTTGTTTCCAATGGTAATTATATTCTCTGATTATTAGAATTTCCAGGCAAGTGCTCCCTCACACTGAATGCATCTCTAATATTTTATTTTATTTTATTTTTCAGTTGTAGTAGTGGAAATATTGAAACTGCTAAATATGTACAGTTCATTAAGAAATAAGGTTTCCTCCCCCATGAATTCTGGAGTTTAGGAAAACTGATACAGATGGGTTTCTGGTCTATGTCTGTGCTTTCCAGGCAGTATCGTAACATAAATAGAAGGGTATAAACATCTGATACATAAGAATATTCCTATGTCTCATAGTATTCCTCTATCTTGCCATGTCAGTGCTGTTGCTTCAGATAAAAGGATTATCAGTACATTTGAAACAGAGACTTGTTGAATCTAAACGAAGTCTCATCTCACAATTGGATTTCACTTTTGGACATATCTTCTTCAAAAGATCTCACAGTAATAATTTGCCAGCCTTTCTAGCATAGTTTTGTAAGCAAGACAATTACTGTTGTCAAAACTTAGTTTGGTGCCTAAGGAATGTAAAATATCTATTAGGAATTTACAACACAAGTGGTGCACCAGGGAAGCAAGATGAAAGTTCAGGGAAGCAGGATAAAAAGATTACCCCTTTATCAGGGCTGGTCTTTGATAGTGTTTTATGTAAAGTCTGTAAAATACTAAATACGTTCTGGAACACAAACCAAAGCAGTAAACACTCTGAAGAGTATCAGGTAAATAAGTTACTTCCTGAGCAGTAGCTGTAGTTAATTTTCAAACAATTATGATCCATGTAAAAAGCTGTGGGGGTGTGTGCAGATGTCTGCCACTGCCCTCTTACGCATGGAGCGTTTGACTCAGAGAGGCTGGGATACTCTGGAGCCAGCACTGAAAGGAACAGAACTGCTGTTACATTGAAGCATTTATTCTTTCTTACTTCCAGCCATAAACAGGGAATTGCACTTTTCAGACACTTTTATGTGAGAAGGCCTCACTTCTTGAAATTGTCCCGTCCTTATAAACAGTTCATTAGTTCCATGTACAGCTTTTACTAAGTACATGATGCGAGGCAGAAATCCATTAAAAAACACCCATTTGAAAGATGAAGCCCTCCAGTTACTCATCCAGTCCAAATTGGATTTCTACAATTATAATGTCTGTTAATACCTGTTTGTATTTTGCACATTTTTGGTGCAATGAATTGTACTTCTGCCACTGGGTTTCAGGCAGAAACTTTTTTTTTTCTCCAACTTATGTTGTTTCTCTTCACCTGGAAGCTGTTGAGTAAAGGAAGAAGCAAAGGACAATATAAAGAACAGCAAAAGACAATGTCAGTAGCAGAAAGAGCTGGTAACACTTTTTTCTTTCCTTTTTTCTGTGTCAGCATCCTTGGTGCAATAAACCCACTATGTTGTCTGCACTCCTCTTTTGCCAATATCTCCTTTTTCCTCTCTGGGCCAAACAGCCTAAAGGCCTCTCCCCATGTCTTCAGCCCTCTCTGTTGAAACAGTCACACTTTGTATTTTAACTAAATCTTACTGCAATAGTTCCTTTTTTATGGCACATTTCCAAGTACCCTTAGTTTTTCCTCTGTCTTTAAAATGTGAGACAGTCTAAACTGTGCCTGGCTTTGAGTAACACTGGCTAATTGATAAGTTGGCAGCTTACAAGAGAGAACAACATCTGCTGCACCCTTTGCTGTAGGAGGGACATTCAATATTAGATAGCTTTTTGTATGGCTACTGTGTTCTATAAAACCTCTAGAATCTTAATATCTTTCCAAATATTCCATCAGGTTTTGCCAATGAATAATTGGCAAGAGGGGCTAAGAGATGCACTCTATAGTTATCTGCATCTAGTTCCTTAGGAAATTTAACAGATAAGTACTATGAGATATTTCAGAATTGCACATTTGTCAACATGCAAATCTTAAACATAAAGGCATTTGGTAACTAATGCCCTAAATGTACTAATGTACTAAAGAATAACACCAGGTCCAATCCTCATTCTAATCCTACAGAATGTCCCTGAAGATTGTTACCCTTGATGGCAGGGATAATCCATGTGCCTGAAAAAGTCATGTTAGCACTATATATATTTAGAGTAATAAAACAAAACTGAGTGCCATGTAGAGAACTGCAGGCCTGCAAGAATAAACATATGAAGGCATAATTAATTTATTTGTGAATTCCATCCTGAAAGTCTTCAGATAACTGGAAAAGACTCAAACATAGTAAGACTCATGGAACAACAAGGTATTATGTCTTATCAGAAAGAAAACACAACAGTGTCTTGTGACAGTCATAGTCTGAATTAATTTTATTTGTAGGTTGATAAGCATGTTTTTGTTTTGAGCAACATCTTTGTACCAAAATATTTTTAAAGTTTTTAATTTAGTCAGAAAGGATCATGTTTTTTCATTTTTAATGTCCACATTAGCCTGTCTTTCCCATGCAATATAGATGTCAAGCACAGACCAAAAAGGTTAATCTTACTTCCTTGTAAAATGACCCCTGGAGATATGGTGGTGATCTCCTTTCAAAGGCCATGCAAAATTCCCACTGACATCCCTTTAGTGAGAGTTTACTTCTGATGGCCACACTGATCTTGCTGGCTTTACATTGGTGACTACAGCACATCATGAAGGATGGCCCATGGCCAACTTTCTTCAGTCTCTGGTGGAATTGAGCAAAGATGTTCTTCAATGACTTCATTCTTTTTTCATTAAAGTGCTGATTTGTTTATTGTGGTTTTGTTTTCAGTTTTTTTTCAGGGGGCTAAGAGGGGATTGCAGTTTGGTTTTGCTTTGGTGTCTTGGTTTTTTTGTTTGTGTTTTGTTTTTTTTTTTCCAGTTAGTACCAGCTTTAAATTACCTAGTTAGTTGGCAACTATTCTAGCAGCAAGGAGCTCGGCATGGTTGATACTGATCCTGTTGGTTTGCTGGCAAACTGAGTTTTGTGCTGTCCTTATGCAATTTCTGGGTTGTGAACTAGTTTTAACTACATCAATGACAAATGTATTTCTAAGGCTTTTGCATCCTGCCAGAAGGATCTCTGCTGTTCTAGTATTTGTGAGGAGTTGGGAGAAATGAGTTGTAAAACTAGAAGCCAAAATGTACTGAAAGCACATCTTAATGCTGTGTTCTAGGCACCCAGCTTTCTTGAGTACAGTATCATTTGTGTATTCCTCTTGTAAACCAGTTCTCTCTGATAAAGTGAACCTGGGATTGTAACTTTGTACATATTGCAGCTATTGTGATAACTATTTGAGTCACAGGGAGGAAATGTGCAATACAAAAAGTGTCTGTGGCATTAAAGAATAAACGTGTTCAAACTTCTCAGTGTCTGGGTGAGCTTTTTGATACAAGATATTCCCACCAGCTTAGTCACAGGAAAACACTGGGTTTATGGGTGCTTATGATCCCCATAAACCCACTGCAGCATTCAGTGCTGTACCTTGTAGAAATGCAATAAAATGCTGGGTTATGTAGTTGGTCAAGAACTTGATTTAAATGTTCATTATGCTGATGGGAACATAGTGCCTGCATCTCATTAACCAGCAAACTTGAATTTGCCCTTACTACAAATAAGGTTAAAGAAAAAACAAAGGAGAATGCTTATTTCAAGAAATCAAGCTAGATGGTACAGCTGTGAGGATTTTAGAAGAGAAGCAAAAATGTTAGAATCCGTTCTTAATAAGTTTATTCTGAAATCAGATTATCTTTTTCCTTCCTTACACACAGCTGAGAAGCTACAGACCTAATCTGTGAGGCTGCAGAGTTGGTCCTAATGCTTCTTTGCCCCTCTAGAATTAGTGCTATCTCCAGAGGGGACATTCTGGTGGGTACAGAGCATACTGGATTATGTGTTCAGAACTGGTCTATGTATCTCCCAGCCTCATTAAGATCTGGTCTCCCAAAGATTTGTAAGTGATTCAGGATGTAGATTTAGAATTATTGACTGCCCTAGACATTTTGGAATGCTTACATGCTGTTTTAATGGTTTGCTATATTGTTAGCAAATTGTAAGCTATTAAAAAGCTATTAGTATTTTCCCCACTTGCAAAGGCTGCATTCCAGTCACAGGGTAAAGCTCTTTCATATGAACAGCAAACCAATAATCATATAAATATTGAAGTAAAATTATCTTGTTACTGACTAGACTGAGATCACGCAGAACTGAAATAAACCACTTCCAGTGATAGTGAGCTGGAGTGACTAAAGTCCAGTTTTATCTTTGAGGAACATTGTGACAAGTATTTTGAGCTTTGGACACCCAAATGTGTTCAAACACACACACAGACAAGATGAGTTGTAGGGCCCAAACAATTCTCCTTCTTTTTAAATAAGCAAAAATATCATGGAGGATATTCAACATTCATCAGAGTTTCCTTAGTCTTTGTTACCACACCTCATTACCAAAGTATCTGAAAGGAAATGTATGTCTGGAGACTGGATACTTGGCACATAAATTATTGGGGAAAAAAATTGTAGTTTTAGATAGGAGAAGAAATTTCTGAGGAGAGTCAGAGACACTTTTGCACGTGGGCTGTGGAGAGGGAAGGAGGTTGTATGTTTTGGATCATGTCTGTATCCATCACATCAGGTCTACTATTCCTAGATTCTGTCTTTTGTTTTACTTTGTATTTCTAGAAACACACTACAGCTTCACTCCCTAAAATCTTGTGAGAAGACAAAGCTAGTCAGTAAGTTTCATGGAGAATTCACAATATTGTGCTATTTTATCTATTTTATCTTCAGTCAAATTAACCCTCCAAGAGCAAACATCCTTGGCCAAAGCCTTGGGGTTCCTCCCACCAATAATAGGGTGGAACCCCAGACCTATTCACACTTTCACACAAAATAAATATTTAGAACATATTAAGCATTCTTTTCAGTCTTTCTAGATGAGAAATTTTCATGTCCACTCCGAGCATAGGCTCTACAACAGGTGATGCAAAGGATTTTATTTCTCCTTTGGGTAACTGCATGACAATATAATGATAACCCAGAAATTTCTGCAGGTCTTAACAAACACCTTATCCAAAGTATATTATTCCCATAGAAGTTATTGGAAGTACATTTAGAGAGGTGTAACTCTTAAGCACTTATGCTTTTGTGGTCATGAAGGCTAAAGTGTGGCAAATGTGTAGCAATAATGTATCTGTAGTGTGGTTTGTGTTGTTTTATGATGAGTCCTGCAGTTCCTGCTATTGTCCAGATCAGGCAATCTGTTGAAAAGTACCATAATCCCTTCACCTACATCTCTTCTGCAGAGAGAGTTGGTTTGGATTTTGTCCCAGAAGACTCTGTAGCTGTGTTACACTCTCAGACTTAGGAGCAGGGACTGGTAAGATGCTCCAGGATAAATATGTGACATCTTTCCATATCACATGGATTTGTGATTCATGGATTCATGAATTTTATAAAATTCATGTGTTTTTAGAGCAAAATCTACCAGAAGATTCAATTCTAAACTAAGTTATTTTAGAATTTCAAGTGCTGCAACAGTTTGATAGTTTGCCAGAAAAAAAAAAAAAAGTTGTCATGTTAGTTCTTAAAAGCATGCACAGCTAGGGTTTTTTTCAGAGAGATTTATTTCCTTAAAATAGCATTTTCCTACTAAAAGTGCCTGCTGGGCAGAACTATGTGACAGGCAAGTAGGATTATCAGCATGTTTACTTTTCAAACATCGCTGCCACACTTGAGCAGTTCTGCTGTGGTGTCATACATAAGTGATGAGATAGGTTGTGTAAGGATTTGTGTATTAGGATATGAAAAATTAAAATGTCTTACAGCATTTAAAGTGCACTAACATTTTAATTCCAAACTAGTCAAAGCAGTATCCTTATACCAAGGGAAAGCATTTTCTTTGACTGTAGTATCCCTTTTTGGAATGTACCCTCAGCTCCACGGAAAGTTGCAGCCCCATTAGCACAAATTAGGCCTCTTGGTTGTCTGAAAGGTACAGAAGCTCCTTTACAGCTTTGGTTCTCTACATTTTCTGATTCACTTATGAAAGGATGTAGGCAGAGGTTTGGATGTGATCAGTGTACCAGCCACGTACCATGCTTTTGTCTGAGATATCTTGGAAGCAAAAAGCAAGGATTTATGATGTAGCTTGACTCTGAAAAAGGGTTTTTAATTACATCGGGATGAAAGTAAGAGAGTAAAAGGACAAGTTCCCCAGTGATTTTTTGCAGAATTGCTGTCATTCTGCTACCACAGTTCTTTGTAAACAGAGGAATGTAGGAAAAAAGACACCAAAACTATCTTTGTTCAAAATAAGATTAAGGAAGTGAGATAAATTTATGGAGTATTCATGGCACTACTCTGGATTTCTTTTATAAAGCTTGAGACTTGGCTTCTAAGCCAATAAGGACATTGAGACACAAAATGAATTCTCGGAGGCTGCTAGTGCTACAAGGCTATATAATCACTCTGGGATTGCCAAAGATTTCTTTTCTTTTTTTTTTTTTTTTTAAGATTTGTGTCACTTTCACTCCCACACATCTGGCAAGAGAACTCTGCACTGGCTTAGCTGAAAAATCTTATCTCATAGATCATTACTAGCAATAAATTCCAGCCTTTGTGCTTACTTATATTGTCCCACAGCCTGGAGTTCCTGATTTGTAGGACTAGGAATGTGGGCTGTAAAATATTTACTCACTAGCATGCCCCCACCACCAAAAAACCCCCCCCCAACCTTAAAAAACCCATGCCATGCCTCAAAACCAAGCCTCAAGCTCTTTCATTGTGAAGTCAGCTTTGAAAATGTAAATCATATGAAACTTGCTCTTGGGGCCAAAGAAAACAGGCAGCTGGATTCCATCCCCCAGCTAAGAATCAGCCCTTAAATACCTCTTAAATAGACACTTTATATGAGCTATAGTCAAACTCATTTTCAAGTAATGTTTTCCCACGTGTCCCAGAAAATGTGAACAGCAACTCTGTGTGGATGGACTGGGGCACTGACAATGGGTAGGAGTGCCAAAACCCTGCAAACTGCTAATGCACTTCTACCACAATTCTTCTCCAAGGTCACACCTGTGCTAAAAAACTGATATATTTTTAATCCATGTCATAGTCCTTATACAAAACTAAGGCAGCTGTGCTCTAAAGAACTGTCAGCAAATGGCTTGTGCTTGTGTGTCTTTTACTGCATGCTAGTTTACATTGGTGAGCATTTTTTTCTGGTATCATCTTCTTGAAGCATTCTTATTTATGGGATTTATTGTGCTGATCCTTTTCTATATGACAGGCATGGGGAACATGAAGGCAGAGTTACCTCATACATGGAAGACTTGGTGACTTGGGGCAAAAAAGACTGGAAAGATAAGAGAAGGTAAGACAAACAAGGATGGGCACAGATGTATTTATCTCTACAGGTTACATTAAATAATGGGGAATAAGCAAAGGAAGAATTCATAGCACTAAACTACAGATGCCCAGTTTAACATCTGGAGTAGAACTAATCCTACTAATAACAAGCAGGATCAGAGGTAATAATGACCAGCAAGTGTTGCTGGGTAGCAAATGTATTCTCTGGGTGTGAGGGAGTATGGCATGGAGATGCTTGAGGTGCAACATACTCCCATATCTCCTTATTCCTCACGATCAGACTTCAGAGGAAAAATTGGCAACTGGCATATAATAAAGCCAGAATATTTTCATTCATTCTTGAGTAGCTTACCCCAGCAAAAACATGGCAGAATCAGGTTATAATGAACATGAAATGCCTTCCCCTTTGTTTTCATAGGACAAATTAATGTTTTGACTCTAGGTAGTGTTGCATAACATGAAACATATTAGTTTTAACCCATATACCAGCACAATCCAGGGAAAAGCTGTAACTTAATTTTTGGCATTTTTATTTTCAGTTTCCCCAGTGACTTAGTGAGTGCATGGAAGTGTTTTTTCATCAGTCCTGATACACATTCACATGCCCAGCCATCAAGATTGAGGTTAGTGCATTACAGCTACTCCGGGAACCTTAACTCACTCGCATTGACTTTAGGAGGATTAAGTCAGAAACAATACTATTTTAATGCCATTTTTTTGTATTTACTTGGCAAATGCCCTTGTCAATTTAAAGTTTCCCATGGGAGGTGTCAAGAGGTCACTGAAATTTTCCTGGGCAAGGGAGGGAGTGGTTGAAACCATGGCCTCCCTGCTGCTTCCTTCAGTGTTTTTCTTCATGTCATTAGTGCTGTACTCGGCACTTCCCCCCCAGCTTCCATTGGAAGAGGGAATGAGCAAATGTAAAAATGTTAGTGAGAAATGGAGGCAAGAAACATAGAAAGGGCTTCCCTGCTGTTTTATTTGGCTACTTCTAGGCCTCAGTAACAGTAAACTTAACCACAGAAAATGAGTATAGAATATATTGTCTAGTATGCACAAAAACTCCCAGATGCTTTCAGTGCATTTTTTCCCCCAGTTCATTCTATTATTCTACACAGTCTTCTGGCCAATGATCACAAAGCCTTCTGACCTCTCTGTTATCCTGTGGCAAGAAAATACAGTTCCCTAAGGCCAAAAAAGCATCAAGAGTTGGATTTCCAGAAATGAGGTACCTGAAATTTCCATGACCATCAGTGTAGCTGTGAGCAGCATATTCTTCAGACACCACTAATACAGAAATGCAGAATGGAGGGATAGGGGACACCTCACATCCTAAAGGCTTTCCAGTCTTCTGAATTTCAGCTGAAAATACCTGAGTTGAGGTATTAGAGATAGCTTTGTTAAAGCTAGTGACTGTAGGGAGTGATCTGACTTGTGTCATACTATGGATTAGTGTGATCCTCTAACAAGCCCCCATGGTTTATTGTGTGATAAGCCAGGCAATTGCACGATTAGTAAATTATTTCAATTATATATTTCTCAGATTTTTAACTGCTGTGAGGCAGAATAAAACATCTGTGGGGATTTTGCCAGCAAGTGAAAACAAAAATAGTGCTAAGTAAATACATTACAACTTGATTAATGCAAGATAAACACTATAGGCTACACAGCCTTTGCTCCTCAGCAGGCCTATTTCACATTGTATGTTCATACATAAATTTTTCTTACTAACACTGCACAAGCAGTCTGGCACCATCCTTGACAGATGAGCTTTAGGAACTGTTACGAAGTGGTTTAAGTTATAGCTCCATCTGTTATATCCCATCCTTCTGATGGAGATTGTGTTCACTGTGGCAGAATAAGCAGAATGGAAGACGTGTTCCTGTCCTCACCAACTGCAGCTCAGAGTCTGGTGCCTTGGCTCGCACCCATCTTCCCAGCAGTTTAATCAATGACGCTCTGCTTCGTGCCCAAGCATGAGGGTGGGCGAACACTTCCTTCTGCTGGTCCTGCTAATCATCAGCAGAGGGAAAGAACAGACTGTGGTGAACAGGAGAAGCTTAACAAATCACAATGGGATCTGACTCAAGCTTACTTTAATTTTACTGGGAGGAAGGAGCCTTATGATTGTGCTCATCCATGCTCCGCTATTATGTGTATGGCTGGATACAGGGGTTGTGGTGGAAAGTCTGCCCATTATGGATCTGAGCAAAGTAGCTACTACAGTATCACTGCATAGTTAAGGCAGATTGTGGGCCAGGACTGAACTCTGTCTCCTTTCCCTCCTGCCAGTGTCTGACTTCATGGTCTATGGAGTCAGAATTTGCTGAAGTTTCTGGACAAACAGGATTGTCCAATGTAGGGAAAGCAACAGTGGTCATTTGAAGAAAGGTGACAAAGCAGTATTAAGTGAATACAGTGAGTTAAGTTATTCAGGGCACTGTGATCATTAACTGATGTACTAAAGGCCATGGTAGAACTGGATATAGAAGTCAGTGCAATCAAGTTTTTCCACAGCTGGAAAAAAAGTGCTATATTACTAAGCTAAAAATCACAGCAGGGATGTTTTAGTGTTGTTGAAAAAATTCTCATATATGTAACAATAAATGCAGATCTACTAAATAAGGCTTAAAAATACTGAGTATTAAAAAATAAAATATACACATATTTCTTACAATTTAAAGACATAAAAGTATGTCCAATGTCATGTCCAAATACGTTCTATTGAGAAGCTCAACTGTCATAGAATTCACCTTTAGGTTCCTTTTACAATGTTTAAAGAACAGGATTAAAATACTCCAAACGGCTATGTCAGTTATCAAAATTAATGCCAGTAGGAAAGGATCAATTAAATGTGCTATAATAATAGCAAATTAGTTGCATTTTATTTATATTTTTCAGACATCTTTATCAAGAATTGTTATGGATTCCCAGAATAAATGAGGTTGGAAAAGACCTCTTGAGATTGAGCCCAACCTTTGACTGAGAATCACCACGTCAGTTAGGCCATGGCAGTAAGTGCCATGTCCAGTCTTTTCTTAAACACTTCCACACTAAGAAACAGAATTTAGAGAAAATATAACAGCTACAGCAGTTTATAAAAAGCAGTTTTAAGTAGGGTTCATGTTGGTAGAGCTCCACAATAGACAGAGTTGTCTCATCATTAATGGCACCTCAGGTTTTCTGTCCTTTCTGTATCCCCAACAAATCAAGCAATTCAGAAAAAGGCTACATACCTTAGTTTTGCAAAACTTCTGTGACAGCATTCAGAATAGTTCTAGCAGCAATAACACAAACAACAATAAGAACATTTGACTGCTGATTGGGAAGCCAATAGGAAGAAAGTATGGCCTCCCTGAAGTATTGCTTGAGATTTAAAATTTTTTAAGAGAGATAGAACCACAGCCTTTTATCCTAAAATTTGCATTTAGGTAAGTTTTATTCTGTATCAAGGATACAGCCAAAATGCATACTTCATCCCTGCCCCTAGGGGAGAGATTGCTGTCAGGACTGTGTGCAGGATACAGCAAAACTTAGGGAATGTCAAAGACCTGATTGGTTCTCTTCTCCTCAGAGCATGTCTGCATCAGCTCAAGCCACAGTCCTATTTAAATTTGAACTGTATTTTTTCCTGGCTGACTACAGTCCCTAAGGGAACATCCATCAGCCAAGCAGAAGTGAATCATGCAACGCCCCAGCCTCATACTTGATACAGTCAACCTCAGGGATGACTTGCAGAAGAACTGCCACAGCCATCCTGAAACTAAGCAAATGCTACCTTGCTGGTGTTTTCCCCCTGTGCAACCTGCCCATGGCTTTGGCTGGTATTGTGCAGCTCATGTGAAAGAACTCTCCAAGTCTTTGGCTCTGTGAGTTCTCTAAACTGTATTGTTAAAAAGAGTGAATGGAATTGGCTAAATCCCATCTTGGTTTAAAAATGTCTTGGAAATAAAATCTGTAAGAGTGCACCAAATCAGACATGCTCAAGGCAAGCAATTTAGGAGCAGCAGGTGAACTTACACATATATATATGTGTATATATATATATATATGTATATACACACACACATATATATGTATATGTAAATGTCTCACAAGCAACTGCAAATGAATACATCTTTGTGGAACCAGCTCAGTTAAGGCTTTAGTTGATGCAGAAGTGTTTTTAAGACTCTTGCACAAGCCAGCCATTCTAAGTGCTACAATTTGAATTGATGAGCTCATCAGCTCAGCTGGAAAACATATCAACTTGGAAATGCATCTGAAGCTCAAAGTGCATTAACACACAAATTTAATTGAAAGGAAGCTCTTTATGGGTTTTAAAACTACTACTTAAACTCTACAAATTGCTCCATTTAAATTGCTATGATAAAAATGGCAAAAAAATAGTTTAGGAATGGTAACCACTGATTTCTATTTTAGGCTAAATTTGAGTCCACATGGTTCATGAATGAACAAATGGTAAAAAAAAAACTTGAGAAAGCACACAGTTATCTTAAAAGAAAAACATTTTAAAAGATTGAAAAGTTAAATTTCTGTATTTGTCTTTGGGTTATCACAGCTAATAAAATTAGGTAGAGCATAACTTTATTTGAGCTTTGATGTGCTGCTTTTGATGGAGACAGAAGTCAAATCAGCAATTCAGTCAGGGGCATGCTTCTACCCCAGCCTCTGGCAGAGGGAAAGATTATACAGAGCCCAACCATACATTTCAACTGTGCTGAAAGTGTTGTATTTTATTTAGATTTGCATCTAGTCATTTGGGGAAACCGGACATACCATGCCATCAAGCTACTAGAGAGCATCCAAAGCAGGGCTACAAAAATGGTGAAGGACCTTGAGGGGAAGCCATACGAGGAGCAGCTGAGGTCACTTGGTCTGTTCAGGCTGGAAAAGAGCAGACTGCAGGTACAACTGCCTCGTGAAGGGAAGAGGAGGGGCAGGCACTGATCTCTGCTCTGCGGTGACAGTGACAGGACCTGAGGGAATGGCCTGAAGTTGTGTCAGAGAGGTTTAGGTTTGATATTAGAAAAAGGTTCTTCTCCTAGAGGCTGGCTGGGCACTGGAACAGGCTCCCCTCCAGGGAAGTGGTTACAGAGTTAAGGTCAGAGTCCAAGGAGTGCTTGGACAATGCTCTCAGGGACATGATGGATGTGATTGTTCAGGGCCAGGAGTTGGACTCTATGATCCTGGTAGGTCACTTCCAACTCAGGATATTCTATGATTCTATGATCTTCCTTTTCTCCAGGAAAAATATAAAGATTTGTAAACAGACAAAAAATTGCATTTATGAGTATTTTCAGAAGACGGCCTTGTACGAGGAGATTGCATGAACTGCAGGGCCTTAGGAATTCCTGCTGTGGCTCAGCCTGGCCGCTTCCCCCGCGCAGGACCCCGAGCACCAGGCGGCCGCGCCTTTCCCGCCGCGGCGGAACCTGCGGGGGCTCTGAGGCCGCGCCCGCTGCCACCTGGCGGCTGCAGGGGGCAGCTCAAGGGCCGCCGCAACACCCGCAGCCCCTGCTTTCCAACGCACTGGGGCAAGCTTTTCAAGCTTCAGAACAATGAGGTGAGTGCAGAATGCGTGGTTGAGTAAACATACAGCATTTATGCTCAAATGAGAGCAAGAGGGACAGAGAAGCAGTAAAAGCTGAAGTAAGAATTACTCATAAATAATGCAGATTTCTCAAGAGCACAAAGAGCCTTGTCAGGAATGTAGTAGATTGGAACTTGATTTCAATCAGCCATTCACTTACCAGACCACAGAAAAACCTGTACTCTGCTTTGGTTCACGTTGCCCAACCACAAACACACTTTTCTGAAGTTCCTTCTAATAGTAACTTCAAATATGCAGTCATCAGAGTTCAGCAAATTGAAGAGCAAAAGCCTCTTCAGGCTCTGTTCTTCAAAAAGAGTTTTAGGCATCAGTGCTCTGGGTAGTGTACTGTACCTGTTCAGCTCAAACTAGCTCACTGCTGGGGGTCTTACTCCTCTCTGCTGGTGGTTTTTTGGCTGTTTGTTTTTTTAATTTTTAACATTCCTCAGCTGAACTTAAGAGTTGGCTTCAAGAGTCAAGAAGCAAGTCTGAGGGCAGAGACATCAGTGTTAAATAGCTCACAGAATGTTTTGTGTGAAAAATGCCATTCCATATCTTAATTTGCTACTGGAATTACAACAGAAAATTCTTCAAGGTGAATGTAATATGCACTCAAGCCAAATGCTCAAGTAATTTCACTAAATTACATACAGACCAATTAATTATCTTCCAGCCACACTGTACTTGATGTCATTATAGCACACATTAAACACAGATTTAACATTTCAGATGAAAGTATTTCTTTAGCAGACAAACTTATTTACTGTGTCAGTTTTAAGTTAGCTTTTGAGGGATTTCAAGGATATTCAGTCTTGGGTGGCAGGTTTGAAGATTATTCTTGAAAAGCTGTCCACAATCTACACGTATTTTCCAAGTAATTAATTGATAAAAAGCTCTGTTTGTAAATCTTGCAGTCTGCAGATTATGCCCATTTTTCTTACCAGAAGCAAGCCAGAATACTGCATAAGAAATGAAGACTGTCAATAATGACAGGGTTTCAATTTAAAAGAAGTGAACACAGCCCAATCCTTAACTTCAGTAAGACTGTATCACCTTAAGGGGATTCAAAACCATAGAGGACAGAATATACCAGTTGGTGTATTTTGTTGTTTCCATACAGTTATCCTATATTATATTAAATCTAAAGGGTTTGGGTCCTCCCTTCCTCCAAAAGGTAGGCAAGGTATGATTTGAAAAATCAAACCTGAAAAAGGAAAGTAATTGGGAGTCATTTAGGGTGTATTTGCTGAATGTCATGAGTGACATAGCTCATGGATGATCCTCACAGATCATCTCTCTGAACAGATTATGCAGCAGTGAAAAATGGAATGGAAGAGAAACGTGGTGAATAGTTTCCTGTGGGAAGTTAAGAAAAAAGAAATGAAGGAAAGGGAATGAGAAGAGAAGCAGCATAGCACAGAACCAGCACCATTTCCAACAATTGATCATAGTATCTCATCAGATGAAGTAAGAGGTATTTATCAAAGAAATAAGGATAAAAAGAATAATCTATTAAAGGCAATTTATTATTATTACTATTATTATTATTATTAATTTTATTCTCACTGCAGATTCCCAGGATACTGCTGAACTAGAGTAAGTTTGGTATCTGTCTAAAAAAATTAACGCTTTTCAGTGGGCAAAATTTTAATAATGACACCATAAAACAATTATACAAAAATCATGTACATATTTTGACAGTTCAAATAATAAATATATATATATATATATATATACTTGCTTTTACTTTCTGGAAAAGCAACTTTTGACAGTTTTAGATTGTGACTGGTTGTAGCTGAAAAAAAAACCAAACCTATTTTTCTCCAATAGGGCACTTGAAAGTTTGACAGTTCATCAAATTCATAACAAGAGACTTACTGTACTGGGTAAACCAATAAAGCTGATGCAGACAATGACTGGAAAACAACAGAATCCCTAATGTCTGTCCTTTATAGTACTGCTTTGACACGAGGAACAAGAAGTGTGTGTCAGAAGAAACCTGGTTTTGCTTGTAGGGTGGTAGAAACCAAGCTATACAAAACAGGAGCCAAAAGATGTATTACACAGCACTTGTGGCTGCAATGTTTCATTTTCCCCTGTGGCTGCTGGAGCAAGAACTAGAACAGCCAGACTTTAAAGCCAAACTGGAAACTCCCTCCCCCTTTCAGTTCAACAATGTAGTACATACATCATCATTGACCAGGTTACAAAATTCAAGAGAGATGAACAACTTAACGGGAATGGGATAGGAAAAGGGGAGAAGAAAAGAAAATTATTGAAAAAAAGAGTATTCTAGTTCCAAATGGATTTTATAACCTCAACTGCCCCCTCCCCCCAACATTTCAATGATGACTTATGTACCAGTTTGCCCTGATTCAGAAATCCATCAAGATATTTCAGATATGACAGAAGCCTTCAGCTTCAAAATACAATAAAAGTGAAATACTTGAACTGAACCACTAGATTAGGATACTATTAAAATACAACCACGAGGGTCAATAAAAGCAAAATAATTTCTTTGTGTAGGTGTAAAGAAAAGCTATTTGGAGTATGTAAGTGAATAGCTAGATGTATTTCCACAACACAGTAATGCTTCCAAATGTTCAACCATACCAGCTAACTGTTCATATGGCAGAAATCCTGTTTTAATTATAGGTCTCAGTTTTGTATCAGAATATATACAGGTATTTCTTTCTCTATTTCTTTTGAAATTTGAGAGGTTACAGGTTTGGGGGGTTTTTGTTTGTTTTGTTGAGGTTTTGGGGTTTTGTTGATTTTTTGTTGTTGTTGTTGCTAGTTGTTTGGTGTGGGTATTTTTAAATTTTGGGCACCTAATATTTAAGGAGTACGTATGCAAATCCACACAAGAGAACTCTAAAGGTATCTCAGTTTAAAAGGCATATTTTTTCTCTTTTTCATACAATCAACAGTCTTTTTTAAAGTCTTGCCTCTCCTGCCCCATATTACATCCTCCACAAAAATCTGTTACTCAGCTGTGCAGACTTCAGACACTGATACGTAGTAAGCACGAAGGAATTTCCTGAGTCAGGTTTATTCATCATTACCTGTAAAAGGCAGAAGAGGGGGAGAGACAGTGTGAAAAGGAGAGACACACATAGACACAAGTCAAGCTAGAGTTACAAAAAACCTAGAAACCACAATTTAGTAAGCAGTAACACAAGAATCCACTCAGAGTGCCAGCAATGAGGTGACCATTCCTGAGGCTGCCTTAAAGCACTATGCACAAATACTGAACGTCGTGTCATCTTGGATTAGTGAATTTAAGATAGTTCTACCTCAAGTGGCCTGCTTCAGTTAGAACAATCCTCTTAGGAAAGAGCAATAGAGATTTTTTCCCAACATTTCTTATTTGAAGAGTGTTAGGCTTTTGAGACAGAAGCTCGTGAAGATCCTTCTGTCTGTCACTCGTCCTCTATTCACTTCTATTAGCATAGGACTTTCTAATTTAAGTGTCTGAAATGTAAAGAATTAATTTTTCGTATCATTTTTGGAAGCTACCACAGATTTTCAAAATACAGAATTAGAACTGAATCTAATAAAAATAGCCACTTGTTAATCAGCATTTTGCAAGATGAAAGTCAGATCATTTTAATAGGATTCACTTAGACAACAGCTTATAATTTATATGCCAACATTTCAGCAAATTTTCATTTAAGCCTTTTAGTACTAGTTTTAAAATATCCTAAAGGCAGAGTAGCAAGCAAAAGAAAATGGTGACACTATAGTAACCATTTTCTTATTATTCTACATTGCCAGTCTTTTGGACACTTGAAAAAATGAACTACTACAGTGTATCTTTCCAAATCTGTCATAAAATCAATAAATTGAGGCTGAAAAAAATATGTTTCAGACATTTCTCTGTCATATTTCTCTAATAGCATGGAAACAACATGGAACTGATTGTTCTTACCTAGAGGTTCTATATCAGTAGAAAAAAAATGGGAAAATGTAATTTGTATCAGAATTCTAACAGAAATATTATGTTTTTATACTAGTATTAAGAATATATATAAGGTTATATATATATTAAGAATATATAAGAAATACCACTCAAGTATTTACATATAAATGTCATAGAAAGCCATACACTTACTTGATCTTGTACTGCTATTGAAACACATTTATAAAAGAATTTAAAAGATGCAGAAAGTACATATTGGTTATCATGCATTAGAACATTTTTTTCAAAAATTGAAATACATTAAATGGTGATCATTACACACATTTCTAAAGTCAATATATGATGCTTCTGATTTCTATAAAACTAATTAAAATTTTAGATTTCTTCTTTTTCCACTCTCCAGTGTAAACTTTCATCATTAGAAATCTAAAAATAAATAACTGCACTTAAATTTTTGACATGAGAGAAACGAAAAAAACCAAAGCCATTCCCTCACTGATGGTGGTCTGTGTGGTTTTTCCTAAGAGTGACTCTGGAAGATGAAGGAACCATCCATCTGCCTCGTAACCTGCACTAAGCTGGGCAGGGCTCCAGAGCAAAATAAATTCTCTTCATCTATTACTGAGTCACCAACCAAGATGGATGGTACATACACTTCAAGGTCTTCTGAAAAATGCTAATTATAGGATAAAGATCTCCATGAAATTTTCAGAAAAGGAGTGATTATGCAACCTATTAAAAGTAACACTGTAGAAAGCATAATACTATTTTAGTTAAAAGTTCATTAATTCTTAAGATAAAATTGGTTTTGATCCTGAAAGTTTTGTTCTAGATTTCTGTTTTCCCCTTCTGTGTAACTGTTTTACAGAAATTAAATAATTATACTGCACCTTTTGCAAGCCAATTATTGTTACAGTTGACTGTACATGCAAATTCTGTTAAATCAGAGTGGTCAGCAAAGTTTGCCACACTTTGTTACAAGAATAAAAATAACTTCTGTGGAAAATATGAATGAATTTAGCCAATCAACATAACAAAGCACAGATATGTTCTATAGTCTGTGATACTACAATGCTCTAAAAGTATATTAGAACCTGTACTGTACATGACCAAGAAAGAACATAAGCCAAGCCATAACTGCCAGGAGACACTGAGATTACCTTCTTGGTAGGCTCCATCTGCCATTACCAGGTGAAGTATTTTGGCATACAGGTGTTTGTGTTCATTGCCAAGAACAGTCTGAACTACAGTTGAACAAATATCAATATTTTCATCTTCATCTTCAAGTATAGCCTAGGGGAAAGAACAAACCATGTTGCCAAAATTAAAACTGGTATAAAATTAAATAGTTCAAATTTATTACATGCAATTCATAGTTAAAGTTTTTCTCTAATCCACTGGCAGGGCATTTTCTCTGTTAATATTTTAGTGTGCCAAAACAGATTAAAAGACTTTAGAAAAAACCTTTTACTGTAGTCACACAAAGCAATTAGTTAACTGGCACAGCAAACAGTCCTAGGTGCTTGTTTCTTGAAATATTTCCACACTTGAGCTTATTCCACAAACCTTTATTTTCTCATAAACTTCAATTAATTTATCAAAGCCTATTTCCTGCTCCAGGTTGTATCTCAACTCTTCTAAATGGCTGAAGATACTATCACATTCTTCACATTCACTGGCAATCTCTCCATCACTATTATCTAGAAAGAAAGAAAAGAACATTAAAACCCCCTCAGTTTTCCTACATTCTTAATGTTATTTCTAAGTCTCTAAAATAGATATCCTTCAAATGCAACCAAACAGGTAAGCTCAGGAGCACTGAGCTCCTGATGTTGGCAGATGTTCTGTCAATGTGCAGGAAAATAGGAACAATTCCTTTCTTGAAAAAAATCCTGAATCCCAAATGGGAATCCCCTCTAAATCCCTACTCTGACAATCAGCCATAGGGATATTCAGCCTGAAGGAAAACCAGGTCTGGTCTTAAAGAAGAATTTTAGTTAGCAAAGTAGGTCAAGTTTCATACCACCACTCTATAAATTTCTGAGGTGAAACTCATGAAGGGTTTGGCAGCTGTCCCACACAAGGGAAAGGAGCTCCTTAATGAAGCAGCTGTCTTCTAGCAAAAAATAAGGACACGTATGCTACCCATGCATTACTTTCTGCCCTGAGATGTATCTTGTTCATGGAGCAAGTCTAAAAAACCCAGAATTAATTTAGCTACAGAGTTCCTCATTCTTTTGTAAGTGCATCTCCTTTGTGTAGCAAATTAAATATGCCAAATGGTGCAATAAGATGCAGGAGAGAAATCAAGATAATTTTGCTTATAGGCTACAGAAACCCCAAAATTTGGTTTGTAACAGTAAAACATTAGGTAAAAGTAACAAAAAAAAAAAAAAGATTTTTAAAAAATACAAGACAGAATCCCAGAATCCCTCTGTAAAATTCCATTACAAAATGCAAGAAAAAATACTTTCTTAGATAAGCACTGAAAGAGAGAGAACTTGTCAACCAGGGAAAAACATACAACTTCATACATTCCAGAGCATGGACTATCAAACCTTTAACTGGTATTACCTGGTAGATCACAGACTTCAGGAGTTAGTATTAGAACTCTACTCTAGTCTTATATATGACTAGTGTAAGCTATAGTCCAGACCAAATCATATCCTTCATTCAAGTATCAACAGTCAAATCAGGAAGAAATTATCATTAAAATAAAAAGAAAAATTGTATTTGGTTTAAAAATCCATTAGGTTATTTCTAATCCTCTATTCATCATCTAGATTTGAGCAGATTTTGTCTCTACTTCTGTCTGTTACCCTTTTGAAGGCTGGCCTGCCTCAACAATGAAACCTGAAATTCTTATGCAGTATCTAGAAGGTAGGACACTGGTATTAAACACTAGTGCTTGCAACAACAGCAGAATCACAAAAACAGTATTGCACGTTATCAGTGTATAACATCAGCACTGTCACAAAATTAAAGACATTAAGTTTATTTTATCTTAAAATAATTCTTGG
This sequence comes from Notiomystis cincta, assembly GCA_013398075.1. Classification (NCBI taxonomy): domain Eukaryota; kingdom Metazoa; phylum Chordata; class Aves; order Passeriformes; family Notiomystidae; genus Notiomystis; species Notiomystis cincta. The sequence goes on along the minus strand of VZRX01008970.1, from coordinate 192,589 downwards.
AATGTATTATATAGATAATATGTTACAGGTCTATTCACAGATGTTCAATTTGTTGAAAATTGTCTTTAATAAAAATTACACAAAAGCTACGTTTTAGATGAGTTACTGATTCTCTGCATCTTTTAAAAACTATATTTCTAAATGGACTTAATTTTATAGCAAAAGTAAAATACTTGTATTTCCACCAGAATTTAAAAAACAGAACTGAGACTTAAGGACCTTGTGCATATCAAATGCAAAATGCTGAAAGCTGTAATTAATTTATCTCTCTCATTTTTAGTCTGACTGCATTAATACCTAAGTTTGGCTAAGGACAAGGTGAATAATATCATGTTCCTTCTGATTGCCTGTTAAATTACTTAACTGTAATTTAAGCTGGATCCCAGATACTCCAGTCATGTCAATTGCTATTTCTTTTTCACACTTACAGCCATGAATTATTCAAGACATACAATGCACTCGGTCTTTGATCTTCCTTGAAGTCAAGTTTGAGACAACTTAGAGAAAAAGGCACTTACCATCACTGCCCAACAAACAGCCAAGCTTTAATTTGCAACATGGAATATTGCTTAGATGTTGACCTTAACATTCAGAAAGTCTGAATATTATCTGATTTTTAAAAACTTATGTATGAAAACTATAAATTAGAGCTTTACTTCATTATATGTTAACAAAGCTAAAACATTATTCTGTGTCTGAATTTTTGAAATGAAGAAATAACTTATAAAACAGGTATAACAGAAATTATACCTGACTGCCATTCTTCATTAAGAGCACTTTCACTGCTGGGGTTATTTTCATCTCCTTCATCCAGCTCAGTACCATTTGTTATGCATTGTGTGGCATTAGCCTTTAAAGTAGACTCCTCTTCTTCACTCAATTCTTCACTAGGCTGCTCCCTAAGCAATTGCTCCATTGAATCCCGCAGATCCTGCAAATCTGTGTCTGTCTCTCCAAACATACTAAAGGAATGTGATATAAGTTTATATCATTAATACTTTACAAGACAAACCCTGTAGAAAGAGCTCATTTCTTTTGTTAAGCAGAAAACTGAAAAGCCAATTTAGCTGGAGGAAAAAAGACACCCTCCACCCCTCTCTCCCAGCTATTTGTGACCTCAGTCCAACATGACTACGGCATTGATACCACTGTATCATGCAACACACAGGGAATAAACAGATACACCACAGTCTCACAAAAAGATAGCAAGTCCTCAATTCCACTTTATTAGTAAGAGAATTTAAAAATCCTTGTATTTGTGCACTATTATAGAACCCTGGAAAATATAACCTTTTCAATCCAGATAAAAATGTGTCTGGAGCAAAAAGAGATCTAGATCTAATCAGAATAGATACACCAGACTATCCAAGCTGTGGGAAACAGTCAGTTCCAGGGTTAGATTTTGAAGCCCCTGAAAGAATTTGGGGGACTTGAAGAACATTCTAATACAATAGTAGAGTATATGAGCAAGACTCCCAGAATATAGAAAGAAAGGAAATATTCAAGAAATCTTATTTCTAGAAGAGCAATAGCAACAAACTTCGAGTTGCTTGAGCAAAATACAAGTTGCAGACACCAGACAGAATAGCACCTTGGATTGTGGAAGGAAATTCAGACAGCTATTGCATGCAGTATACCCCAGTAGATTTCAATTCTCTGGAGCAAGACTTAAGGTAAATGGTGATTCAATACAAAATTTTTAAATCTGGGTAAAATCCCTATGCTGATATAGTGTGTACAACAGTTAGTGTCTAACCAAAAACATTCTTTATCTAAGATGCTTGTTAAAATACATGATAAACTTGACACACTCACATATCCTCAGAATCAGAGGGTCCTTCTTTGGCTTGCTCATCTTCTGTATCATCTGTTTCAAGATGACGTTGATGCTGCACATCCGCTACACTGGGAACATCAACTAAAGTTCTGTACAGTTTGTAGAGATCTGGGAGTGAACATGTTCTCAACATCTACAAATGCAATAGAGAGACTGTTTGGTAACAATATTAAAGTCACACTGAGTTTACAAAATACTTTAAAATGAAATTTCTTTTTTGGTTCTTTTTTGTTTCAAGTCAATTTAAAAATAACGATGTGTCCAGCACAGATACTCTAATTGTTGAAAATTTGACATATTGAATTTTACCTCTCAGTTAAAAGGAAAGCATTCCTCCTTCCTTTAGGGAAGGTTACAGTGACTGAAATGCTAAGAACATCAAGTGGCAAACAGCTCCTGGTCTTGTGCTGATTTGTTTACCACCTTGACAGATAACTAAAGGAACCCTACACTAGATAAACAATATATATGCAATTTTTTACAAAGTATTTGTGTCAAACACGTCTAGTTAGGACCATTTTAAGTAGCTGACCAAGGAATAATTTTTTAAATGACACTTTTATTATTTCTCTAGGTTGGTCACTGAGCACAGTAACTTCTGTTTATGGTATATTTCAAAGCAGTTTTACAGCATTGCCATCAAAGGAACAACTGCCCATTTTGACTTCTCCTATGAAAGTGAAGGAACAATTAGAAAACAGACCTTACTCCAAATTTAAAAGTTTCCAACTATTTTGAAAAATGTTTCTGTTCCTATTAGCTTATTTCTGTTAGCCTACAGATAGGACATGAACTCTGTCTACCCTGCTCCCTGCTAAAGGTTTCCACAGTTTCTGGGTGAGAGCTGCAGCAGAAGTGTATTTGGGAAATTCCAAAAAGTTCCATTTACAGTTACTGCCCAGAAGTACTGAATATCCTCTTGCTGCAACCAAATGAGTAAAGGGAATGTGTTGCTGTCTGTCATCAAGTCTGCTGCAGCACAACACAGCTGCTGCTTTTCTCCAAGCTCTCTGTCCATCCAGTGCTGTGTTACGAAGCTGTGGCAAATGATTCTGGCCAAAACACAGGCCAAATGTGGAGTAATAAGTGACATACTGAAGCACTTCATAGAGATACACCACAGAACTCCATTAGAAAGCATATCCACTACTTTCTCAATCTAGTAAGGTGCAAAGAACGTTCATCTTCCCCCTATACTCACAAGTTACATTTCTGTAATTATTGTTCCAACTGCTATATTAAGAGCTTCCTTAACTAAGGCAGCTGACAACAGACAGACTTGAAAAATGAAAATGAGAGCCAAAAATTCATTTCTGTGAATATATGGATCTGTGAATTTTTTATCACAGATGTAAACAGCACTATCCTTGATATTATGCTTCCTAGCAATGCATCAACCAATAGCCACTATTCAATAGTCAATTAATCATCAATAGTGCAACTTCCTTCATGCACTCACAAAAAAAGACTGTGAGTCAAAGGAAGAAATATTCTTACTTACGTGGCATTCCACCACCTAGGAAACCCTCTTCTACATAGCAAATAAATGCAATGCAAGTGTGACAGTTTCCAGACACCTTGGCACTATTGTTTCTCCAAAAAGCAGCTGCTATTTCATGCAGTTTCCACTTTACAATCCAGGGAAGTGTTGTATATAATTCAAAGAGTCTGTTTCATCTATAGTTTCATAACTCTTCTTAACATATTTTAAATCCATATCAAAACCACATTCCACCACTCTATGCTCATTTCAAAGTGTGAGCTGCAACTCAACCCTATGTAGTTGGTCAGGAAATGTCTTCAAGAAACCAGTTACTTCCATTCACTGTTCCTCAGGCTTCCTGCTTCATAGCCAGAAGCTGTGCTAGTAAGTAAAATCCTACAGGAAAAAAAATCACTTGGCTGGCTGGAATGACAACATATCTTTGCTGCCCTGTTCAGTGATTATGTTTATGATGGCAAAGTAGTGATAACTAAAAAAACTGCACAAAAGTGAGAAAGGAGATAGGGCAAGTTAGGAATGTCTTCATGGAGTCCCTCAGCAATGTCTCAGAGAAATGGTGGAATTGCTCCACAAACACCTGGAACATAGAAAGCTGAATGGTGAAACCAGAGACTTTGACTGCTGCATGAGACTTGCTGATACCATGAGCACAGTGCAGTTGAGCTACAGGGCAGACATGGCTAGACAAATGCAAACACCTGCTGAAAGAGTTGTGCTATGCACTCTGGCCTCATTCAACTTCAATAAGAAAGTACGAATAATACTATAGGAAAAAAAGAGTATTTCTTTTTAGTTTTTTAAACTTGCCTTTGGGTCATTTGCATCAAAAAGTCCTGTGGAAAGTCCAATCAACAATGAGCTTTTGCCTTTATTTTTTGCTGGTGATATGGAACGTGAACGAGGTACAGAAGACTCTTCCTGTGAAGACTGAGCTGACAGAACTGGTGAGGCTGTTGGTACAGCTGTGGGCTGTATTACCCTCTGGAATAAGGGTTCAGCTTGCTGAGAGTCACTGGAACAAGCTTCTGATGTGGGAAAAGAAAGTCTGTTACAAATTCAACTAGATTAAAACTCCAAGACACTTAAGGAAAAGGTAACCAATGTGAATATACCTAACTAATTTCTGTTATACAATTAGAGGAAAAAGGAGAAAAGCACTTTAAAAGTATTAAAATATTTTTTATTATTTAGTAAATACAATTATAATGTGAAATTTTTACATTTTAACTGTAGGAGAATATATAACCCTCAGCTATAGCCTGTTCTGTTTTCTCATTGTCCAGTCCATGCCTGATATTGTGTCATCCACTTTCACCTGTTGCTTATTACCTTATACTAGATTTCTTCAAGTTATCCCAATATAATTCACCCAAATGGGAAAAAAAATCTGGTTTGCTTAAGCCACCTTTAACTAGATTCAAGAGTATCATCAATGATACTTTACAGTATTGCCAATTTATTTTCTGAAGTTACTTCCCAGATCTCCAAGAACAAGCAATTCTTCTATGCAATAAAGATAAAAGATTGTTATTAGCAACTGCTTAAAACACTGAGCTGCAGGTCAGTATGAATTTGAGCTGTGTATAAATGAAGCAATACTTTCAATTAAGTAAATAATCAGATCTCATAGTATCTTAAATAGTCATCTGAAAAAGCTGTAACATTCAGAAAGTTGATATTCACTTTTAAGTATCAGTATGGGCCACTGTCCTGTTCATCTATACACAATGGAGCTTTTTTGTAGCATGTTTTCTTCCAGAGTGGCAAACATAATGCCCACAATTTGCCTTCCTAATTCATCAGAAATTTTCTTTTTACAAGTAATAACTGAAGGAGAAAATGAAAACAAAATCTCACTCTTTTGGGGTAAATGAAGTGAGAAGGGATGGATGGCTCAAGCAGCCCATACTGCCAAGCCACAGAACATGAGACTTGCACTGACCTGCTGGAGCTTCCTTTTGTGGTTGCACCTTGTCAGGCACTACTTCCTCCGAAGCTGCCTCGTTCATTCCATCATGTTGTGCCCTATTACAACACATCACATCAAGGGGAAATGCCATGTAAAAAATGGTCATTAGCCTATTGAATTAGCAAGCACAGTAAAACTAACACAGCAGCAAGCAATGAAGCTTTAGCTAAGTGTAACATTTTAACTGACATGTCCAAATAAAACTCAGTTAAAGCTCAGTTGTTTGAACTGTAGAGAGTGAGGTCAGAAGAGAGTACTTACGTATCCTCTTTCTCTTTTACCCACACTTCATTAACAGTGATAGGAAACTCCTTATTCTCCTTACTCTGGTGCATTTTATCTTCCGTTTCTTCCAGCACCTCTGCTTCCAGATCGTCAGGCTCTAAAATTAATAGTAATTTACCTTATTAAAAATTAATCCCAATGAAGCAAGAAGATGGGGGAGTATATATTTTAAGATTACACTTAAATCCTTCAGAGCTTTAATAATTTTCCGCATTTTGCAGAAGCAGCAGAAGTTTTGTAACCCAGAGCTAAAAGTTTTGGTTTTTTTCTGTTACCAGAAGAGTATCTTAAAGCTCCAATGAGCTATGTCTTCTAAAAACCTCAGTAACATGTCCCCAGAGATCAAAAGGGTGCTGGTATCATAGAGGGGAAAAGATTACAGCATTATTGATGGGGAGAAACAAACCTAATCCCCACCAAATTAACAAGAAAAAAATTGAAGCACTTTAGAATTCTCCTTGTACTCTTAAGTTTTCTGTAAGCACACAGAAAAATGTTTCTGGAAATTTACCAAATACATTACTGAATCAGCCATAGAAAGCACTTGGTCCTACCTAAAATATGTTAATAAAAGACTGCACATTACTTATGTGAAGATATAAAAGTCTATAGGATCATTACTTCACTTACTGCATTCAATAAACAGACTGTAAGTAGAATGACTGATGAAATTAGTTACCATCCAGCACAATAGGTTTGCTCTGCACCAGAGTGGGTCCAGCAGTTCTTTGAGATTCTTCTGGTACAGTTATAACAGACTTTGTAACACCAACTGGTACTGAAGACTCAGCTCCAACAGGAGAAAAAGCCTTCTCTTCCTTGTCCTCTGATGACGACTGATGATCTCCTTCAAGAACTTCTGCAGTACCTAACAGAAAATGATTTTATTATTTAAACAGTGCTTCACCAGATCTGGATAATAAACTACAATGTGGCTAATAACGTAAGTTGGGAATTTTTGTTTCTTTAAAGGAAAAAAGAAAAGTTTGCATGCTTTTAGTACAACTAGTATAAAGAAGAAAGCTAGAAGTATTAAAGTTTGAATTTCGTATGTTACATTATTATTAGTACATGTTTATATTTGGAATAAATGTAAGTCCTTTTGTCCTTAGAAAGAACAAGAGGCAGGAGTTGACCAGAAAAAAAAAAATTTAAAAATCCACTGATATGGTAAGTCACATGCTGAAAACAAGGTTGTGGGAAGCATCTAATACAATATTCAGATGATGACATCCTTTCAAAAAATAGGATTGTTTCTATGAAAAGACAAAGTTTAAGACTTTTCAGCAAAATGAAGATCCTTTCCTTTCAGCACATCTTGGTTAATTTCTTACCACTTCACTGAGTTTGAAATATTTTGTTGTTCTCCAGTATCAGTGCTTACATTCAGGACTGAGGCAACACCCAGAAGTAGAAAGCAAGAGAGAATATAAGAATATGCTTCTATTACTTCAAAACTGTTCTCAGTAGATAAACTGTCACTACACTTGCAGTGCAGATAATTACCCGCTGTGCTTACCATTTATTTCATCTTGTTCCTCAGGTATGTCAGTTTGCAGCTGCAGCTCTGCTTCTCCCAGGATCCTCAGAACTGAATCAGTAGGGCTTTTGCCCCAGACTTTCCTGTGAGGTTCACCAATATCTAACTTAATTACTTCTCCCAGAGTTTGACCTGCTGGGACACAAACACAAATATAAAAACTTTTCTAAATAAGAAATTTTAATTAATTTTCTATATACTAAACCATCAAACAGACAATCTCCACAAAGCTAAAAACTACAAAGGCTACAAAGCCAAATATCATGTCATCTCACCCCAAGTCAGATAGCCTAAAGACTGTGCTTATCTAGAGTTTTTCTTCTGCCAATTCCACTCAATAACAGGAGTTATCCAATACCAATTGACATATGCAACTTAACAGCAGCACCACCTCTTTTCAGAAATTCAGGCACTCCAAAAGAAACAGTATGAGAAATGTTTAATGCTGGCATGGAATGGTCTTGAGCTTTACCTGAAATGGTAAACTAGAAAGTCTTTTGTCTTTCGATCCTTAGACTTTTATTTCTGTTATTCCTCCCTCCTAGTAAACAGGATATAAAGCAACAAAGAAAAACAGAGCAAAAGAAGTTTCTTGATCTTCTAACATTCTAGCCCTATAAAACTACTATGTAAAGAGGCAAGTCTGTCACATGCTCAAGGCTAATTTCTTTCTACAATGTGAACCAGACTTTTAGTAAGATATACTGAAACCAGGTGAAAGTGGGTCCAACCAAGAGACCAGAGCAGGCAAGTAGAAAATTTGGAATGACAGTCTTGATTTAAGAAAGGAAAAAGCTAAGAAAGGCTCAATAGATGCAACAGATTTAAACAGAGAAAAACCCTCATTTGTTTTTTATTTCTACTGATAACACAACATAACAGGATTTTCAAGTTAAATAAAAACCTTTCATATATTTAAAATGCTTTTTATTCTTTCTGTTAAATTAGTGCCTTAAGACCCAAAGAAAGTAACCATGTATTTAATTAGGCAACTGTTTGTTGTTGAAATTATGAAATTATTTATTGAATCTCTTGCAGGCCATTTAACTATTTGGCCTGTGCCTTATTCCTTATTTAAGGGAATACGTAACCACCTGCTTTTTAGAAGCAGATGACATGTAACTAATAACAAGATGATAATAACAAAGAATACTTTATAAAAACAAATACTACACATGGCAAAGTGGTGTACTACTACCATAATGACCAAAGAAAGTACTTACACTCTGTTCCAGAGAGAGAATCTTCCATCGATAACTGAGCCAGAGGAACGACCAACTCAGATGCCCCAGATTCCCACTTTTTGCGATCTCCCAGAAGCGGCTGGTCACCTTGTTCCTTACCATCTCCACATCCAGCGGATTCAGAGACATTTTTACCCTCCTTTTTTCCATTCTCATCTTCTTGAGCTTTAAGGTTTTGATTTAATCTTCTCAGTATCTCTCGCTTACTCTGAAATACAGACCCACATATGTATTAAAATAGTGCTTTTCTTAAAAGGATACCTAAATGAAACTATATGTAATTGACATACTTGTACTGGAACATCTGGCTTTTTTACTTCCTCCTCAGATTCCTGGACAGCAGTAACATGTTCATCCTTTAAGTCCAAGAAGCATGAAATAGAAAGCAGAAAAACATGTCAGAAAAAAATTATCTTGAGAATAGTAATAGACATAATAAAATGTTTCCAATGACAACTGCAGGTACACTGAAACAGAACGCCTGATTATTCTGTTTTATTCTGTCGCAAAGACAGAATTTCAAGGGCACCTTCCTTCTTTGAACCAATCACTATCTGAAAGTGATAAGCAAATGAATCACTCAATTTAAACAGACAAATGAGATTTCAGAGCACAAAACATGTAGAGATAAAGCCAGATATGATCTCTACAGCAAGATGCCACCAAATTCCTACACTACAAAAGAGTAATTCTAGAAGAGAACAGTAAAAATGGCACAGAGTCAAGGATAATCTGTGAAGAAAAAAACAGAAGGGAAAAGAGACAACTTAAGTGATATGTAAATAAGCAAACTAGATATTGAAGGCAAAAAAGTAGAATTTATAATCTATGTACAAGGCTCGTATTCTCCATTTCCAATTGCTCTGTGTGCTATTTTTTGGTCTGGCAAGCAAAATAGAAATTAGGATGCTCTTTTAGACAACAAGAGGAGACAGCACGAACAGATTCAAGAAGCTTAAGCTCTGCCTTCTCTGTAATATTCAGCACATCCAAGATCACTGAAAACAATCAATCATTAATATAACATAGTCCTTTCATTCAAAATTTATCTGCTCACTTCCACCAAGTAACCAACTCATTAACTCCTCTCTTCAAGAGGCTGATGAAAATGCTGGAAGTTGATGTCATCTTTGAGTAAATATGACTGCCCTGATCAAAATGGCAACTGCAGCCTAGGGTTCATCATAAGCTGTTTTGTTCAAAACATGAATTTCTGTTTCAGAGTACAGATGTGTTTCAACAGCTTTCAAGCTTTGTTTTCTTTTTCACATTTTTTTTCAAATTTCTTTTCCTTAATTAGAAGCAACAAATGTCCTTAACAATTTTCTCCTACCTAACCTATACATTTTTTGTAAACATTCTCTTTCTAATTAGTATTTATTTCCTTTCCATTAATTTTACTCCCTTAGCAAAAGTACCTACCACACCCACTTCCTTCAAAGCATAAGTCATGGAGATGACAGGTACACCAGGGTTCACTGGAGGTTGAGGCTTAGGAAGAGCTGTTCCAGGCTCTTGTAGTCCATTCATAGGACTATGTTCTGTAGCTTCCATGTGAAAAGGCACATTAGGATTCTTCACCCCTTTTGCAATCAGCTGTATAGATTAAATTAAAAAGAATTATATCAAAAATTAACTTTAAGACTTTGCACATTAAACAGAGTATTAACAATTACACTCATGTAATCCTTACAAAAGGACAATAATGCCACACATTCATACAAAAGACAACTGCCCGTTGCACATCAGTTTGTCAGCTTCACATCCTGCTTTTTGTAGTCACAATATTACTAGTTAGACTTGTGGTTCCATAGAACACAAAAGAAGATAAAATACATTTTGGTCATTAAGAGACCATTAATAAAATAGTTGGGGTGATCCTAATGATTCTTAGGTTTGATCTTCTGAAGTCTGCCTGCAAGCATACCTAAGATTAGGCTTCTAATTAGGGAATTCTGACTGACACAAGATACTCTCTCCAATTTCAAGACAAGACACTTGTCTTGAAAAATCACAGTATAGGATTTTAATTATACAAAGATACAACCCAAATACTTCAACTGCATGCAACAGATTTCTTTTCTTACATGTTCTTCCCAGGCTCTTTTCTCTCTTTCATACGCTTCCTTTCTCTTTCGCTCCAACTGTTCCTTCAGAACTGCAGCACGAGCACTTGCTTGGGCCTACAGTAAACAAGAAAAAAAAAGAGCAACCTAAAATCATCAGCAACTTATTTCATGGAACATTTTAAGAAGGAATATTCTTGGATTACTCATCTCCCTTTCTCTCACTGCTGTATAGATTGTGAAAGGATGACTCCACTGACAAATCACTGGAAAAGTATAACAACTGATCTTCTGTGTTGAAATAATCACAACTCCTCAAAATTTAATTACAGTTCTTGATTTGCTTGGTTGTAATTTTAGTGTACATAGTAATCTTAAACAGAGTAATGTAAAAATACAATCTCTACTTAAAATTACCTTTGAAGTCAAATGCATTAATCAAAAAATATTAAATCTTCAGTTTAAATTTTACCAACTTACTCAAACATGAAAAGCTTCACTTGATGTTTCACCATTAGTTTTCAGATTAGGCAAAAGGTTGGCTTGTTTTTAGAATGTACTTTGCAGATGATTGGAGAACAAAATCATAGAATAGATAAGAGCAATACTTGCTATGTATAGAATCATAGAAATAGTTATTGGTGTGAAATCAACACATGGAATCAAGTCCTAATCAAACACTTGATTTCTGTGAAATGCATCTGTTTTAAATGTAATTCATCACAGGTTTATATAGCTCACATTCCAATCCACACATAGCCCATGGCAGTCCTTGTAAGGAGTTTTGCCTTCCTTTATCCTTTAACTAAAATAAAGCTCTTGTCTAAGGTACATCTTCCTTACCCTTTCAGTCTCAAATTCTCTTTTAGTTATACTAAATTGCCATTAGGACTAAAGCTACCCTAGAGATAAGTCTCAAGGGCTGGGACAGGGAAAATCTTTGACTTGCAAGGATGGACTACATGATATCTCAGCATGTTTTAAAATTACCAAGATAAAGCAGCTGAACAGAATTTTTTCCTCAATACAGTTAAATGCCCCACCTCTTGTAGAGGATACATGAACAAACTATTGATAAAAAAGTGAAATGTAAGAAAATTCATGAGATATAAAACATATTTGACAACAGTAACTTCCATCTCCTCCCACTCCACACTTACCTTCTGCGTTTCCATCTTTTTGCGTTTCAGTTCTGCTTCCTCACTAGAGTCTTGTCCATCAGAACTGGCAGCTTCATTCTGCAAAGTAAAAGTCTTCTTGGAATTATCATCAGTTCGTGTATTTAAGAGCTGAGTGATACAAGTGCCTACTCAGAAATTTTTAATTGACTGTATGACTTAAACGGGTCAGTTTCACTAAGTAACTTCTTGCTTAAATGCAATGTCTACTTGGACAGAGCTTCATCTCTGAGACTGGTGCGGCTTTTGTTCATTTGTTTGGTTTTCAGGGAGGATTGATTCTAAAAGATATGAAACTTGGATAAGTCAGGAAAAAAGTAATGTGCCTCCTGTTGCAAGGAAAGTGGCCTACAATGCTAGGCTCCCACCTCCATCACTGCTGCATGTTCTGCAGGTGAGGCACACAAGAAAGGTTTGATACTCTGGAATTGCACTTTTTTTCACAATATGTGCTGTCTAAAATATATATCTGTATACAGGACTGCCTAGAACAAAAGTCTTCCATCAGGGGTAAAAGAATATACCCCACAATCAACTTCCATAAATATTTTTCAACCAACCTTATCTCCACGAAGTTTTGCTCTAATCTGCTGACGTTCATTAAAGTTTTGTAGCCGGATCTGTCTCAATCTTGCCAAATATTCCTAAAGCAAAGAAATGAAACAAGTTTCAGCTCTATGGAAACTTTCCAGTATGGTTACCTTAAAATATACCAGATTCCACAAAAAAACCCTGTGAACCACTGCCCGACACGATTGTTATCACTTTACTAGCATTTCCTAACCTCCAGAAAAATTCACATGTAATTAAAGAAAATTGGAATATATGTTTCCCAGTATTAATTATAACTACATTTTACATTACTGAAAGCTATGAAAGGTTGTATTTATCACAACAGGATAAGGATATAGCGATACCTATATGTATCAAATTCAAGACCCTCTCTGAGACAGATTGATGTGGACAACTACTTTTTTGATTATTTTAAAAACCAAACCAATGAAACACACCCAAACTTTAGTACATTAACAGTAAATTATTTCCTAGAAACTTAGAAAGTCTTTTAACTTAAATACACAGATGGAACCATGCAGGGAAAGTGGGCTCAGTCAAGGTCAAAATCATGCTATTTTTGTGATGAGCAAAGTGGCAAACATGCGGCAAGCATACCTCTTCCTCCTTGTTTCTGGATTTCCTTCCTCTTGCAGAAACAGGCCTGCCTCCATAGGTATCTGCCACGTTTTGCAGTGTACCCTGTTTGCCATTTAATTGTATCACATTTAAGGTGGCTGGGGCAGTAAAATTATCTGCTTTATCCAGTAACTGTTCTCTTATAAGAAACCAAATCCATCAAAGACCTTCAGACGTTCTGAAGTTAACCAATAAGCCTTTTTCATTTACATGAAACATACGACAGCAGTAACTAAAAATTCAGAGTAGCTTTTAGAGAGAAAAGCTCTAAGATTATAGTTGCCTTCTCTCTTCAATTCTCATTTTCTCATGCTATGTTAGAAAACCTAAATTGTGATAGGCATGCATTTTCTACATCTGGATTATATAAAAATGGTGGCACAGGGTTGGGATTTCTACCACTGCTGAGTCAAGTCTAAAATAAAAAGTGGAATCTTTTTATGTTCTTAGATTGAGCTTTTATGACAATGATGGCTCAAAAATCTAATAGAGCACTTAAATATATGAATTACATCTAACAAGCTGTGTCAAATGTCTAATAGACATGCAGTATATAGACATGGTTCATGTGATCTACTCTGTGACCTGTCACCAAAAGGATTTCAACCTTTAAGAAAGTTCTGTACAGAACAGTACAAGAATCATTTAACTTGCTTGGATTAAAATAAAGAATACTTGAACTATTTTACTAATGATATACCACAAACCTTTGCTGAACAGGTTAAAAGTTCCTTGATTTGTTAGTGCAATATAAAGACAGCAAGCACACATACATGTGGCAGACCTTCTGCCTTATAAAATGCCAGGGGCTTTAACCTTCTCAAGCTTGTGTGTAGAGAACTATCAGTAAGTAAATACCCCAGTGAGGTTATTGACTGAATCCAAATATTCTGGTTAAATAATCTCTCAGACTGAGAAAAATTAATAGCTCAAGGAAGTAGCACATTACTGCACTTGTGTGGTTTAGTGACCAGGGGACAGAGAACAAATTAAAGGAACCATTTTGTGGAAGAGTAGTTCCTATAAATTCATGAGGGTTCCATGAATGCTGGTTTCAACTCGAGCATTAAACCATACAAAATGGAAAGGACTATTTTCCATATTCATCTTCTCATAAAATATTTGGTTTTATTTTTAACTTTTTAATACATGTTCCTGAGCTTTACAAAGGCTTACTGGAACTACTGAAGGAATTTAACTGTTCTTTGTTCTAGCATTGAAGTTATTTTAGGTATTTCCATCACTGATGGCGATTTATATAACTGCTCTTAAGAAAGAAACTGGAAGCAAGATTTTTGAGAACTGATTTTCTTTTTTGTAGATTGTTAATTTTACTCATCTGCCTACATTAAAATTTTCAAAGACCAGGACTCATGGTTTGCAATGCCACACAGCTACAGTAAAGAAGCAAATTAGGTCAGCAGCTGTCTTAAAAAACAGATGTCTGAAAGTGTCATTGACTCAACTACTGAGTCAAATTTAGACTGTCAGTTGAAAATTAAAATTGACAGCAATTATATTTAACAGAAGCTGGGTAAATTAGTCCCAGTCATCAGACAAAAGGCTATTAGCTGATGATTTCTCCTTTCAGATCAACACTGTCCAAACAACAGTCCCATCCCTATATGGGAACAACTGCCAGCTAGTCAAATTACTGTCCTGCACAAAGAGAAGGAAGCTGTTGATAAGTCCTGCTTTCAATGGCAAATCCAGGAACAGATTTGGTACCCTGGCTTCCAGTTCTAAGTCTTAAACATCTGGAAGTTACTCTTTTAACTATTCAGTAACCTCTCTGTTTTATTATGGGAATCATCTAAGAACAAACCATTTAGGCTCACTGAACTGAGAAATGTTAACTTGAATAGTTGGGTATCTTGAATTAACTCATCTCACACATTTATATCAATGCCAACAAAGTCAAGAAGAAAATGGAAGCAGGCATTACTAATGACTTGTCCAAGAAGAGGTAGTCTTGACAAGAATTGCTCATTTTTTTCAAAATTATTTACTGGTCTTGAAGGTTTTAAAAAACAGAACCATAGTTTCAGAGAGGAAGACTCATCTTTTAAAACATATATACCAGCCTAAGGGTACTACACCATCAAAGCAGTGAATCAAAGTACCTAAGAACTGCTTACTGTAAGTGAAATAATCCCAGACTTTAAGACCTGGCTGCAAATTATAATCTGATTATCAAGTATAACTCAAGAGATGCTTCTATAAATCTGCAGTTAGTCTCATCTCACTGCTAAACCACCACAGTCAGTTCAATTTCAGCAGCTGACAAAGATATTGTCACTCAACTGCATATGAACAGTGCGGAGAAGTACTCAAAAAGTAAAACCCTCTATGGTATCAAAACACATGGTCATTTCCAATATATCTTATAAACAAACTTCATACAGGAATATTAACTTCAGAACCAAAAGCAAAGAACATTTTATGACACTATCTTCTACTTAATTTCTAAAGAGTAAAGGTTTTATAAAGGTCAACATTGACAAATATGGATGACTGTATAACACCTTTTCAATAAGCAGAATGTGTTTTTTAGAATGCACCACTATGTCTGATCATTAGTATCAGTTTAATCAAACTTTGTCCTAGGTTCAATTTACTGTATAATACAAAGTGTGGTTTTAATCAAGACTCCAAAGTATAAACAGAACAAAATGTAAATGAATGTTCTAAAATTCACAACAGTAAGTTAGACACATGCAAACAAAGATAATTTCCTTCATTAATAAGTTCCAAGTAATGAGAAATGCACTGCACGATTATGTTACATTTCATTAAAATTAGCAATAAAATGCAGAAAACTTATCTCCCATTCCCTCTTTTTTTAACACTTAAGGAAAACACTTTGTCAGCATTTCACTTATGATGCTACTTCAAAGACTCATAAAGCATGCTGAAACAGTAATACACACAGGAAGACCAGATTTCATACCATGTGTCCCTGAGCTCGAGCTTTGTTTTCCATGGCTTCTCTCTTTCGTTGCCAGAATTCTTCAACTTGCTTTGCTCTATCTGCAGCTATCCATCCTTTTTGCCTGAGTAATTTCAACACAGCAAGATGAAAGCCTCTGAAATATGAACACCACCACCCCCACTGCCCTCCCCCCCTGCAATTATTCTAACTAGAACACAGAGAGAAAAAAAGTAACTTTATAAGAGTAAGGCATCTTCAAAAAATGCCTTTCATCATCCAAAATACAAGTCACGCTTCCACAAAATGGAGGAAAATAGGCTTAGTAAGCGAAAACTATAAAAAAAAATAATCCAAATTACTATATTGTCATCCTTCCAGATCCTTGTCATCAAAACAGAAATGAGTGTCAAAACACAATCTTGGTTAGATTGTTTCTGAAAGTGTCTCAGCTTGTTTTGTTGTTATAATTTGGGAAAAAGAAGACTTCTTCAAGATTTCCCTTCAGAGATGAGCAAGAACTCATTACATGAGCCAAGCAGTAAGGTCAATACTCTGACAGCCTTTCAAGACTGTCCTACATTTGCACTAAGATTTTCTAGCACTTAGGGAATTAGTACATGCTACTATTCTCAGAGTGTTCTGGCAATTCCTTTTAGGGAACCTTGGGAGATATTTTTGTTTGTTTTCAAAGGATCTGTGAAGGAATTTTCCTACCCTAGAATTAGCCATAACAAGATAATTGTTTTTTTGACAAGTTTCACCCCAGGTCAAGGACCTGCTTGGGAAGACAAGAAGGCTACAGTTAAGTTACCATAACTAAACATACTGCAACTCTACGAGTACATTCATAAGATCATAGAGGAACCAGATTCTGACAAACTCATTAGAAGTAGACCCAGAAAAGTTTTAGACCAAAAAAACCCAAAACACTGAGAAAGGGTGTAAATATTCTACAAATAGTACAATGATGAGGCCTTTCCAAGGTTCCCCAAGCTGCCTTTACCTGAGGAGCATTGGGGGTTTGGCAACAGTCAGGAAGAAACTGGAATATGCTGATAGTAATAATCCATTAGGCTGAGTCAGTTAAAGAAAGAATCATTTTGCAATACAGGAAGCTCTAGTAATTCATAAATAATTAGCAGACTTATTAAAATCCTTGCATTTTATTTTTTTGCCCCTTCATCCACCTAGCAACAAGGAAATGAAATTTTTTTCACATGCTACAATTCATTTAAAGGAAGACAGAGCTAAAACCACCCTGATACAACAAAACACTGTAGCTGCTCTGAAAAGGCAAGACAACCCACACAGGTGTTAGTGGTAAAGAAACAAACACTTGCCAATCTTTTGTACACATACCCAATTCACTACAAGGTTTTTACTCTACCTTTGAACTACATATGAACTCAATTGGCGGATAGGGAAATCTGTGTAAAGCCCTGTCATGCAGCTGAAGTCTGTCACACATCATGAACCTTACAGTGTTGGAGGAGAGGTCTTTCCAAAAAAAACCCAAACCAAGACAGCCCTATTTGTCTCAAACCAAATTCACATGAACATCCTATTTGAACATTTTATGAAAATGTTTTTTCTTACTCTAAAGGTGACTCATTTTGCTAAAACATTTCAACTATATTTCTTCTGGGCTGTACTTCTGCCCAAGACAATTTTTAAGGATTGTTGATACTGAATATATTTAGTTTTGGTAAATAGTATATTTAGTGGTAATAAAATCAGAAAGACTTCAACTTGAAGATTTTTCAGCTTCTTCAATATATGCTCTAAATTGATTGTCTTTATCAAAGTTCTTACTATTTAAATTCTTTCTTTGAGCAAAACATCATGAGCACTTTGACTCCAGCTGAAAGAATACAGGATGGAAATACTGCTAGGCTGGCTATGACAATAAAATTGCTTCTAGGTAAAATTTGTAACACATTTAAGATGCTAAGAAACAGCACCTCAATTTGAGGCTAACAGCAATCCAGTTTATAAACAGACAAAAAACCCCCTATTTTACCTATTTTGAAACTTCTGGAGAGTATTTTGAGTGCTTCCAAATTAATGTATTTGAGAAATACTGAATTGGTTTCTCTTCCCAAACTTCATGTTATTTATAATTTGCTGCACTCTGCTATAGTTTCTCTCAATTTTAATACATTTAAAACAGTTTATCCAGGTGTAGACAAATATAATCCAATATTTTCAAATGTACAAGTAAAATTTTCCTAATCCAGGCAAGACTTGGGGATTGTGTGCTTTGTGCAAAGCACTGAGAATAAATTGAGGAGTAAATACATTAAAATACAGCTGGCAAAAGATACCTTCCAATACTGAGTTGTACCATGAAGAATTTTAATTATCTCACAATAGCTCAACATACTATAAAGAATATAAAATATACCTTGTAGCTTCAGTGTTAAGCATGATGTTTGCTATTGCTCCAAATTTTAAAATAGTAAAAAAATCTACAAATACAAGTACATATTAGAAAATAAAATTGAACTAATTTAGTTTACAAGAACAAATGGTTTCTTTGGCCATTTCCTTTTCCTCGCATTAACTCCATTTATTTCTTCCTCTGTGGAACCAATCATTGGCTCTGCAGAAGTTTAAATAATGAAGGAGAAAATTGTAATATTCACAGTACTAAACTTCCAGAAAAATGGTATTTTCCCATTTAGTAGTCACAACTGTGAACACAATTCTTTGGGCAATGTTACCAGATCTGAAGGAGGGGAAAGTTTTGAAGAAGCAATTTGAAAGAGTGAAAATATTAAAAAAAAAAAAGTCAGTTCTTGCCTACAATCCTTTTATATATAAAAGTACCCTATTTACAGTAATTAGAATTAGATCTTCTAATTCAGTATTTGAATACCAAAATAGAAGCTGCACACCATTATAACACCTGGCATTCACATCTCAATGAAGAAAGCTCCTAGAAGCCTTCCAGTGATCAATAAACAGGAGCTAACAATTCTGAGATCATTCTAGATGCTTTCCAATGCTACAAACCTCAGGTGCAGAGAAGGCAGGAAGAAAAAGATGATGGAAGAAGGAAGCATCTTGTCAGGTAACACAGAAAGTGGAATGATGAAAAAAGCAAAGGAGGAGGATTATGCTGTTTTTTGCAAAAAAACTCAACAATTTTGTCTGAAATCTACTTTAGGAACATTTTCTTAGTAAACTGTTTTGTTCATTATTGGAGAAGCCAAGGTCTCCATTGGCTCTAAAAGAATTGTGGTCTGTGAGGGGTTAACACACAAACAGACAGCACAATACCAATGGATAGAAGTGATTTTGACATGCCCAGCTACTAAATGAAACCAGACACAGAACAAGAATCTAACATGTAGGGACAGATTCATGGATTATCATAGTCCAACCTGTTTGCACTGGCTTGTTTAGACACCTCCTTCAATCTTTTCACTCTTTTCCTAACTGCACCAACATCAGGTAAATGGTGATGACCTGCAGATCCCTTAGGAACTCCTGGACGTGTTCCAGGTGGAATTCCTCTGTAGATAAATATGTACAGTAACTTTCATTACTTTCATTTAAAGTGGAACACATGTAACTTCTAAAGGAAGGTAGCCATACCTTTCAACAACTCCTCGGTCTTGTAGCTTCACCCTCAGTTTGGCTTCCCTCTCTTCAGCTACTCTAACGTTTTCCTTTTGCTGTTGCATCTGGTCAAAAATAGCATGATAGTGTTCATAGTGTCCTCTGGAAGACACAGGAAAAGGACCAACACCACCTCCACCGACATAATATGGTGCCTGGAAACCAAAAGGGGTAGGGTGGAAATCTCAAATACTGGTTTTAATAGGCTCTTCCAATTTTTACCTCTTCAGCAGAGTAATAATATTAACATATTCTGCAACAATTTTAAATTGGTCCTAGTTTTATGCCTGGCATATCCTGATTTTAACAAATTACAAGACAGATAAAATAATTTTTTTTTGTAAGCAGTCCAGAATAAAACACCATTTTAGCTTCCTCTAAAAATAGTCTAGTTATACATGAGCCATCTGTCACACATTTTGGAAGTCACTGAAAATGACTCCATTGAAGTTTAAACAGAGATAGATAATATTACACGGCAAAAATAAAAGTGTACCAAAAAAAGTGATATAATTCCAACTGAAGTACTAACAAGTGACTTGTAGCCAAGCACCCATTTTTTTCATGAAGCTGGAAACAGTTGAGCACAGTTCTGTTTGCTGAATGGTACTAAGTGCACATTTATCTGAGAACCCCCACTGCCACCACCTTATAACTTGATTTCCATCACTAGAATTGAGATGTTTCTCTAAGAAAGCTCAGATCAGGGGAACACCTATCACAAGGTACTGCTTCATGCAAATTATCCCTGTCATTCTCAAGCATTAGAATTCCTGCAGAATTTTCATGTGAAAATAATGAAAAAAATAACGTTTCAAGCAGCTGTGTACAGTAGTAGCCAAGGATGGATGCAGAAAATGTGAAACTGGCAAAACAAGGTTAAGGTTGTCAGCACATGCATAAAAATGTTCCCTTTATGCCTAGGGGAAGCAGTCAAATAGCCCATGGTAGTAAATCTACGGTATTTATTTTAACAAGTATCAATCTTCCTTCCAGAGTGGTCTGAAGTATTTAATTTAAATTCAATTAGTTGAGTACAGATGTGACAGGTTTAAGATTGCCTATTTAGAAGTTCTAGAAGAAATTATGTTTGATAATGGAATTTATCTCATCTACTGAGCTTCAGTTGTCCAGTGCTCATCAATGGCTCCCCATACTCCAGATGAGAATACAAAATCAAGGATTTATCCAGGCATTCAAACAAATATGTAGGGATTCTGTTGGTCTGAATAAAAATAACTATACAAGATTATAGTTTCTACAAATAGAAGGAAAAGTCTTACTAAAGTAAGACTATTCAAGGTTTCACCTATCACTATTAGAGTTCAGTTTCCAAAATCTAAAGAAATACTATGATCAATCTCTAGGCAAATGATATGAAGCAGGTGCTCATCAACAATCTGGAGAACTTTTACAGCCCCTGCTGGAACCACAAACCCAAATCCAAACACTTGCCACCTCTTTCCCTTCTCTTCCTCAGAATCAGGCTCCAGCAACCACCCCGAAAAGAAAACAGGACAAAATCATGCAGTGCATGACCCTGCTGTGCCTTTGTAAGAGGCTGTAGAGCTTGGTTATTGGAAAGCTTGAACAATGCTATGCAACAGCACTGCCAGGGAGTTGCTGGATATACTGCTTTCATGCTGGAGAAAGGCAAAAGATAATTAAATCAAGAGCACTATAACAGTACATGGAAACCTGCAACGATGGTAAACTTGCAGCCTGCAGCATGATTTGTACTCAACTATCCAATTTGAAGAAGACATCTCAATGATTTTTTTCTGCCTGCCATGATGTTTTACGCCAGCGAGACTTGGTGAAAACAGACACACTCACTGGATCTCAGCTTCCCCAGCTAACTGAGAATACAGATGACAATGGAGCTGGAGCTGTAATAGAACAGTTCATATGTTCACAGTAAAACTCTGAGTTAATCAGAAATACTGTGCTCAGAACACATGCAGCTCTCATTCAAATGTGAGGATGCACACATATCATGTTGTATGGGAGCTTGTATTGGTGCCAGCCAGTTTGAGAGAGAGGAGGGCAACACAGGAAGCAAATTATATTTTTTATTTTTTTTCATTAAATCAGCACTTCGTAGTTTTTAAAGTCTGGTATGGTTAAGTTTGCATTTATATTTAAGCTTTACTTTTATGATATGTGGCACACTTCCAAAGATGATACCTATTTTGAAATGAAATAGTTAAAAAGCAGCTACTGAAACCTGGTCAGTGTTTGTGTATTCCTCATTTTTGTACAAGGAACAGCAATAAAACCTCTATCCATTTTGACTTTATTTCTCAGAAAAAGCTTGTTTACAAAAACCCTACTAAATACGTTTATGCCCAGTATTTTCATAAGACTCACTACCACCAGAACAAATTCCTGTGTTTCAATCCACCTTCTATTGTCAGATAGATTTACACCACAGCACTACTTAAATTCCTGCATTGGCTCTGTCTGATGAAAGTACCCAGACCTTTATATTCAACTAACTTGATAAGACTACTTTCCAGGACAGTTATGCTTCCATGAAATTCTGACATGCACAAATAGGGAAAAAGAAACTGTCATAGGAATCAGATTAAATTATGCACAAAGTGAATGGCTGAACAGCACATTGCATTAAAAAAGAATTAGATTTACTCAGAATTTCTTACCCCCCTCCTGAACATCTTATCAATATATAGAAACACTTATTCTGCTAAATAATAAGGAATGTTTAGAAGCAGGTGTTGAATACTGGGAAAGAGGTCCATTACTATAATATGCAAACCTGGAAACAAAAAAATTCAAGGACAAACTTGAATGTGAAAGAAGCTGTTCATGCATACACTCAGCACAGGAAAAGTAGCAAAAGCAGGTGTGGAAATAAGAAAGTGGTGCATGAAAACCATTACTGGCAGAAAGAGAAGAGATTCAGAAATTTAAGAAACATGAAAAATAAAAATTGCACATAATCTCCAGAAGGCCAGGGAGGAGCTCAAATTATCCATACTTGGGGCAGCCCCAAGAGTTGACCTCCAAGAGCAGATCTTTCTGAAAAGAGAAGACCATTTCATATAATCAAAGGTGGGGGGAACAGACTGCACCACATTTCTGCATCTGCTGCCAACCTTAACACCACTTCCACCTGAACCAAGCACATTCCTCCATCCTTGTTCCCTGGCTCTGTTTATTCGTTCCATCTGAAGGAGAAAACAATACAGGAAAACAAAATTCAAGGAACCACTAAGTAAAAATTGAACTTCACTCAACACATTTTAAACAAATTTTACCCTTTCTTTTTCCAATCTTCTCATTTCATCTGCCTTCGGTAAACTGATCTGCAATGTGTAAGGATTAAACACGTTAAGGGACTGGGAAATTGAACTACTGCATATTCTTACACACCACACCACACCACAAGGTATTTCATCAAAATTACTGAGGGGGAATAAAGAAAAATCTAAGGAATCTCATCTACCTGCTCTCTCTGGCGTTTTTCTTTTTCAGGCAATTCTAACCTTTTCTTTTTTGAAGGTTCCTGAAAAATAAGGATATAGTTTGATATTTATTACTGAGCCATTACTCTGTCAAGTCTCTGTCAAGATGGGTTACTGCTCCAATTGCTGGTGTATGTCCATGAAGATTAAAAATAGAATTTTGGGGGAAAAAGATAAGGAGGAAAGGTTTGAAGGTTGTATTTTGTCATTCTTGTTGTGGACTTGGCTTTTGCTCAGTTTGAAAGCAGATGATTTCATGATACCTCAGACATTTTCCTCCTTTCTTCTACTGGAATAATTTTCATCACTGGAGTTGGAAATACCTGCATAAAAGGTGAAACTTCAAATTAGGCAGCACAATGCCAGAATGAGAGAAAAGTTCTATCAGAAAACATAAAGTCACAACTGAGTGTGCTCTAAATGGGGTCTAAAATACCTGATTATTCAGGAGGTTTGAAGTGAAAAGCACTGCTAGGATCTAGGGGTACTTGTTCATCCTGTACTAAAAGTTCTGTTTCAAAAAGCTGAAGGCAGTGATTTTTATTTAAATCTATTTTGTCTTAATTTTCCTTCTCTGGTAGTATCACTCTTAATTACAATCTTTTCTTTACAGTAACTCTTTGAGGGGGCCTAGATATTAAGATTCTCTTATTTGGAGAAAAAAATTGGTAGGTTATCCTAGGGCTCTTTTGCTTGGTTCTTCATTTGGTTCCAACTCTAAGGTTGTAGTTGTGGTTACCTATGACAACACAGTCACCACTGAATACCTGCTAAAGAAGCAGCTATCCTTAATAAAAGGTGCAGTTTACTCTAATTTTCTCAAAAAAGGCATTGTTACTTTTAAAGCTTTTTTCCCTGACCATACTAGTACACACAGAGCTTCATAGTGTTTCCTTTTGCCAACATATAATCCTGTCAAATGGGTACTTTAAAATCAAATATTGCAGAAGTTGGAAACCTTTAGAGACTTGTAATAATATGATGTTATAATGTTAATGTAATTTTACTAAATAAAGGAGACGATTGTTACATGCTCCTCTGAAAAGCCAGTTGAGAGCTGCCAGCTCAGACTCGGAGAAGAAAATTTATATTAAATTGTAGCCATTGTTTCTATCCCTCACCTTATCACTAGGTACAATTCACACAAAGACTGTCTTAAAATAGCAGCATTACTGGCTCCTTCCATGTGGGAAGAGGATATTTCTCAGTCTCCCCCACCACCTTAAGTCTCTGGGCAAGTTGGATCAGTGTTGGCTGGTGAAATCCATGACAAAGACCAATAGATGGCTGTGCAACCAAGCCTTAAAACACATAAAGTCTTGTGATCCCATAAGGACACCAAAGAAGTCTGCACTCTCCCTTCTTGCTTTTTCAAATTGTGTTTTTGGCTTGTGTGATCAAGGTTTTTTCAAAACCTCTGTTAACTATTGAACCTCACAGATAATTTGTATCTCAAGGATAATTTCCTATCCACCTACAAATTTGACAGATGGATAGAGGTCTTAGTATAAAGTTTCCTGAAGTGCCATGGGAAAAGGAAGAAAAAAACCAAACCAGTCCCACAACAACAACAAAAATATTACTTAGTCAGAAGAAAATTTGAACTAGCTCCCTTGCTGAAGCAGCAGCCTCTTGGTTGCTAGCTGTTTGGCATGTGCATATAGCTCAAAACTAGCTGTAGCATAAACAATTCCTGACCATGTAATAATTAATGGAATAAAGAGAGAGAGAATAAAAGTTCTATGTAATAAGGAATACAGAGAAGATAACAGGAAGAAAGATCAGAAGTACTCTATTAAGATATACAGGAAACCTCCTCATTAGCGCATAGAATTAAATCTGGGAAATTCCTCTTCCAATTACACAGTTTCTCTGGCTGACAACACTGTAAAATGGCTAGAAAAAGTCTGCATAATTTGAAAATTTGAAATTATTTTGGAACAAGGAAAAAAGGTGCAAAGGTTTTTATCCAGTGTCAATGATCTTAGTATACCTGACAGGCTTCCAATGTTTCTAAGAGTGGTTAACACCAACAAAGCAAATGAAAACACAGAAATGTAATTAGCCTTGGAATTAAAACCCAAGCCTAAAGTAGGAGTTTACAAAAATTATATTAAAACCAACTAAACAAACAATCAATAATGAAGCAAGCCAAGCATTTAAAACTACTAGTTCTACTTTTTCTGCAGGTGCATGAGGCATGCCTACATATCAAGACATTTTGAAAAGGAAGGCATAATATTTTTATAGCATTTAAATAAATTATGAACAAAATAATTCAATCTACTAACCTAGCTTCTTACCTGTCTAGTTTTAGTCAATGGCTTCTTCTCATTGGGCTTTTTAGATGCACCACAAGACTTCCTGATAGTTAAAGGCACTCCGTATTTTGCAGCAGGTTTGGTAATTTTCTGAGCTGGTGCAACTGAAGTCAGTGTTTGTTCCTGAATTGGTCTTTTAACTGAAAAGAAAAAACACAATAAAAACCCCTAGTTTTGAGCTATCCAGGCTGTCCAGTGTATCATATTTCCTTTTCCCAAAGTCTTAGAACAGCAAAACTGGAAAAAAATGGGTGAAAAGGACTTCAGGGACTGAAGAGCCTGAAGTCGTGTCTCAGGCCCTGCCATATTTGGTCTGCTGTTGTGCACTTTGACAAGACAATGAAGAAAACTTTACTGTTTAACCAGTGGGAATCTGACCCTTGAAAAAGAAACAACACATTGGTCCATCAGTGGGAACTCACCTGTGAGAGAGGAACAATGCACAGTGGAGCTGTTGTTAGCATGGAGGTGGTATCATGAGCCTTGTGGCCTCATCTCACACGCTGGCCACACGTGAGATGGAACTGGAAAAACTCCACTCCTCAGCAAGAGCAATGAAGTGTGGGGTGGAGGGGCAAGAAGGACAGGATGCACATGGTGTGGATCCAGGGGATGCCCTGAAAGTGCCCTGCCTGCCTGCCCCTCCTGCATGAGCACCATGCTCCATCTCCTTCTCCTGCCCAGTGGCTTTTCAGGAATCCAGGGGTCACTAGGTATTATTTGCTACTGCTAGTAATAAAAGTAAATTTGCTTTGCAATTACAGTTGTTTCAGGTTTTTTGTGCATGGGCATCCTCCTGAACCCATAACAAACTGCTAACATTTCATTCCCATGAGCTGATGTATAATATCCAGTTGTCCAAAATAGCTTGACAAAATTTGATGTTTGATAAGAAACAGAAGAAAACAATTCCTGTGCTTTTAAATCTTAAGCCTTCAAGCTGGATAACTGATGCTTATTTCAGCAGCTTTGCTTTACTGCACAGTGGTCATGCACACAGGGAAAAGGTTTCCTAACAGAATGGAGAGATGGGCCTGCCTCCACTAACACTGGACTGAAACCTGCAATGCAAATGTCAGCAGAAGATGAGTTCAATGAGAGTTTCAATGGCCTTCAGGGATATTGTTTTACACCACAGCATTCCTGAATATACACCAATATTGTGGGTTTGATTCTGTGTTAGCAGGGCTCTCTTACTACAGAACAGGACAGCAACACTATCAAAAGATACCAAAGCCCTTGCCAAAGCATCAAATAATGACTGGGAAATAAAATAATTGTAAAGGAAATCTAGGGAAAAAAAAAGACAAACTAATGCAGTAAAATGAAGTAAACCATCTTGACAGAATTAATCTACTTTGTAACCACTAGCAGAAATTTTACTGAATTAGACTGAAGCCAGGGCTTTATCTTGGACTCTCTAATGAAACCTCCCATTTTTTTTGGAAGAAATCGTACTCCTCATTAGCCATTTGTCATTACTAAGAGATAAAAATAAGTCATACAATCACAGCATATGAATCAGTTCCATTATTTGCAGTCTACATTGCCTCTTTAAATTTTGGAAGTGCAACATACTGCAAGAGGAAGAAGTACACTTAATATATTACAAACTCATAGTTCGTATTTGCTTTATTTCTACTCAACATACATGCAGCTTTTCCCCAGGAGAGGGGATGAAATTGCTTCTTCTCTCTTTTTCCCTGAAAATTCTATAGTCAGGTATAAGAACACACAAAAAACCCCCCCAAAACCCAGTAAGAGCAAAGCTACATACACGACCTTGACAGAGCTGAAAGCAAAAGCAGAGTAGACACTAACTTACCTGGTGAAGCATGTGGTCCAAGCTTCTGGAAAATTTTGTGACTGAATTCTTCTGCAATAAGCTAAACAAGTTGAAGAGTTAGTCAACAGTACCTGTGACCAAAGCTAGGAAGAACTCATTTTCAAACAAGTGTGCCATTAGCAGTAAGCATCTAACTAATAGCATTTACTGTAAATTAATTTTAAATTAATGTACTCAATTTTACGCATTCAATCCAGTATTACTAACACCAATATGAAGCTGGAGTATTTTCAAACATCTTTGGCATAATTACCCAAATAATTTTAAAAAGCAATTTAGTCTGACTTCTGGGTGGTACCTGTTATCTCATTTATGGACTGGGTAAGAATTTAGAAGAAAGTTAATGGGAGTATCAATACAATTTTTATACATAATTCATTTTAGATTTCTGAGTAGTTGCCAAAGTTCACCTCAATTTCTCATACAGCTTATGTCAAAAAAATAGTTCTTTAAAAGTGTTTGCAGTTTTAAAGTGTTGCTATCCTTTTCAAGATGAGAAGATGACCAGATATGTGCATACCTGGAAAAACATATATGCTGTGCTGTCAGGCATATCAAATTAGCATAATAAAATATGGAAAGCAGTCTTATTGGGGTAAGAAATTTGAGACTAGACAATGAATATTCAAATATTAATAGGCCATCATCTTAAATACTGTAGGTAGTTCTGAAGCAAACACCTCAAAATCTACAGAGTAGAAATGAAAAATATTCAAGGAAGAGCAGCAAGGATAAATGAAAAGTGTCAGTTCAGGAATAGTCTTTACAGAATCTTGAACACCTCAGATTCCTTTGATTTGTTTAAGAGTCTACCAGTCAGTTACAATGAATGCTGAGGAGTTAAACCTGAAAAAAAACCCAAACAAGAACCAAAGTGCAGAACTTAGGACTCTGCACATGATGGCAGAGCAAATTTTTAATCAGTAGAGTCTGGCATCAAAGATGCTGTAAGCCAGAAGTCACACATGAGAACAGTTTCCTACTAATGGTATTTCAATCATCTTCAAGCTTTTATTTGAGCAGTAAGCTGTAGCTACTGAAGTAGGATGTTTTCATGGTAACACCTTTACTGACAGAAAACAAACCTGACTCTTCAGTATCTTTCAAATAGAACCTTCTTTTTACAAATTTATGCTAATTTAGGTCCACTCTTTAATGCAACTTAGTAACTATGAAGATTACAGAAAGAATTTACATAAAATCAGAAGACTGATTTCCTGACCTTTAAGAATAGGATTTCAGCAACAGTTGCAACATCTTGAAGATGTCAACTATGAAATAACTTTCAGACTTAGACTAAGGAAAACAGAGGACAACAGCAGTAACCATGGACAATACTGTAAAAAATAAGCATTACAGTTGTGTCACAGAATGACCACCTCCAGCTGAATATGAATACACCAGTGATTGATACATTTAGTAAAAGGTGCTTTCTGGTTTTTTTGTTTCTGAGGTTTTTTGTGTTTTTTTTGGTTGGTTGGTTTGTTTTTTGGGGTTTCCTTTTTGGTTGTTTTTAAGATTAGATAGTACCTCTAAGTGGTTCAGTTGGAAAAATTGTACCTAAGTATTCATGCTCAATCTAGGACAAATTAGTATCACCATCTGGTGATACAGACAGTCTATTATTAATTATACTTTGATTAGCTCCAAATAAAAATTTCATATCCCTTCTAGCTACTGGAATTAAAATCAGATCAAACTATTAGTGTTGTAAATGTTAGAACAAATTTATCTGTAAAGATTTCTGAATTTTACCTTTCTTTGGGACTTCAATCTGAAGTAACTTGAAAGTATTTCGACACAATAGAAATTCCAATTATATATGGCCTTTTCATGACATTTCTTCAGTTGAGAGTTAGAATCCATTAGAATTTTTTATACTGAACTTCCTCCATGTCCTTTCTCTTCTATATTTATTTACTTCATATCAGTACTATTATTCACTTGTTAATCTTGATCTCTTTTAACTATATTTATATTAAAAGGACATTATTGGATATCAAATGATATGAATAGATTCTAAATGGAATAGGAAGCAACTTCTTTGAGGGTATATCCCCATGATACATTTAAACCTCATGAAATTTAAAGATGATTTTACTCAGCATTATTTGCCAGAACAGACCTTCAGGCTATTCCAAATTACAAACAAAAAAATGGATTGAAGAAATTCTATACTGCAACAATGCTTAATCATTGGCAGTAGCATTTTATGAAAAGATGCATATCTAAACAATTCAGCACTTCAGTCATGATTCTTCACAATATAGAAAAACACACAAAACAATGCACTTCAGAAAATGTCAGTTTAGATTTACTTATGGAAACTACCCAACGCTTCATAATTTGACTTTTCTTTATAGTTCATGGTAAAACTATTTTTTTCTCAAGTGACAGTGTCTGTTAAGAGCTCTAGAGAATACCATTATTGCAGTTTTCCATGCAATATATTCACATTAAAATGAAGACAAAGGGAAGTCCTACGATGTTTTAGCAGAGCCAGAATTAAAACTAACTCCATACCTCCGGTGTGAGAAATTTTTCAACCCGTTTGGCTATGAAGTTCTTCTCCAATATGGAGTTTACTGATGGTCTGTTCCTAGGATTCCTTTTAAATAACTGTGACAGCAGATTACGCAGGTCATAGGAGTAGTGCATAGAAACGGGAGGAAAGGGTCCAGAGATGATCTTCAGGACCAAGTTCTTCATGTTACCGGCTTCAAACTGTATCACACAAAGAAGAAAACAGTTACTACTCTTATCACCTGCCCACATGCAAGGCTGCACATCCAGAAAATGAGGAAAACAAACTAACTGCACCTTCCTTTGCCTCAACATACACATTTTCAAGGTCAACACCAGAATCTGTTGCCAAATATTTCAATAAAAAATACATCACAATACAGGTATTTCATACTATGGAGACATAAATGTTGCTAATCAGTAATTATTTCCCTTCAGATCTAGACTGACAATAATATATAACTAAGGAAAAAATAATTATCTGCTTGAAAAGGCTTTAAACCACCACATGCCTTCTGCCTTTTTTAGCAAACCCCCATTTCAAATGAAAGAATGTAAAGTATTCACACTCATTCAGGGTGAAATCCAAGGGAATTCTCAGACTTCAGTTTAAACTCAGGAAACAGAGGGCACCATTTCAATTCCTTTGTACAATAAAAAGAAAACAATATATATCACCCAGCTTACAGAAAACAAATTGTTGCCATCAACTCTCAGAAATTCAACATTGTCAACATGTTGCCACATAAAAGATTAAGCAAGAAGAAATTAAAAGAGCCTGAAATGAAATTAAATCCTTATCCTCTGAAAAATCTTTCTTTCCATTTCCATCTTGTTATAATATTTTTATTTTAATAAAAATAGCTACTAAAAAGCTCCAAACAAAACAAAAATCCATAAGAAATTCCAAAATAGGACAGAAAAACCCCTAAACATTTTCTTCCCTTCCTAACTGAAAAATGGATCATGAACACATACTCTTCAAACTACACACACATATAGATGGAAGAGGAAAAAACAGGAAAAAGGCAACTCTTCCACCTTGGGAGTTTCTTCTAAGCACTGTTCCTGTTCTAAACAGAAATACGTTAATTTATCTGCAAAAAATAGCAGAATCCAAATTCAGACTTTCAATGAAGCTTTCAATGAATTCAAGCTTTTTTGGGAATAAAACCCAACCCAAACCAACCAAACGAAAACCCCAAACAACAAAAACCCCAAACCAACCAAACAAACCCCCCCCCCCCCACTCCTAGTATCCCTTTTGATTATCCTTTACACCTAACAATTTTTTCAGCTAATTCATTAAAAAACAAAAGTGCCAAGATATCTGAGAGACTGGTATGAAACAAAACACCAATGAAAAATGTTGGTTGGCACAGGAAGCAGAGATGAAAATGCTGCAGGTAATTTTCAAACAGCTACCATAAAGCCTTTGGTCAACTAAAACATATCTGTGTAACATCAGAAATAAATTCTGTTTGAAATCCCTGTTCTTTCACAGACACACAAAGTTTCTACTCACCGCATGTTTAAGCGTGCACATTTCATAGAGAACACAGCCAAGGGCCCAGATATCACTAAATCAGAGAACACAATACTTTAAAACTTAGTTCTAGGTTAACATTGCCAAGTAACTTGTATCTGTGTAGTCCATCTTTGAAGAGGAAAAGGGTGGATTTTGTGTGTATACAAGCTAAACTCTATGGACTTCTTTCACCCTCCAAAACCCCAAGAAAAAAAGCAACAAAAAAACAAAACCCCAAACCAATTCATGAACCAAAATAAGGCCACCCTGAAAACCACGTTATTTTGACTTCTGATTTGAAACTTTTCATCTGAACCACCTCAGCCACAGAAATTAGACATAATATGGACAAAGGCTTCTTTTGTTTAAATATATACATTTGCCTGAGGTCTTTGAATTAAACAAACAAAAAACCAAACAAAACTCATCACCTAATTAAGGAAATACAATTCTCAAAGTTAATTTATGCTGTTTAGCTGTGACTAACCTTACCCTCACTCATTACAGGATTTGGTTAGAACACCAAAAATAATAATTATTGGACAATAAACCCCATGTAGAAGAAATTAATGGAAAGGAATTGTAACAATTTTTATCTCTTCAGAAATCCATTGAAATGAGCAAATGGTAGTCAGAGCAATGAATGCAACAGCTTAGTGCAGTGGAAGGATAACTTACTAACACAAGTTTAATCACACTAGGGACACTGTTAGGAGGTACAGGCTGCTGCAGGGCAGCAAACTCGTAAGCAAGGTATCTGTAGGACTCTGGAGCAAGCTGAGCCACCCATCTATGCACATTATCTGCTTAGAGAATCAAATTGCTGTGTTTCATCCTTAATAGAGTTTCTCATTGGTAGTGCATTAATGAAGACAGTGCAGCCACTGTGCAGATAGGCAAAAGTAGAGCCACAATTAAGGACACAACTAGATCTAGAACATGGTGCATTAAGCTAAGTCATCTCTCCATGATGTTGCTTTCTACTGCTAAGGTCCCACTTCTACAGTGAAGCTCAGTACAAACTGGGGTAAGAGACAAACTAACAATTCACCATCATTTGATTAGAACAGCCTTAGATTCCTACAAGAAGTAATTTTCTTCTTTTTACCAAAAATGTTTATAAAATCCATATCAGTACCTTTTATTGTTGTAAGGCTTGTTCTGACATATTTCAGGGGACAGATAGTACGGTGTTCCTATGCACGTGCGTGCCAACTCTGCAGTACTAAGAAAAGAATAA
Source organism: Notiomystis cincta (assembly GCA_013398075.1). Classification (NCBI taxonomy): domain Eukaryota; kingdom Metazoa; phylum Chordata; class Aves; order Passeriformes; family Notiomystidae; genus Notiomystis; species Notiomystis cincta. The sequence continues at coordinate 160,273 of VZRX01008970.1, read as the reverse complement.
GGATGGATGTTAACTGGTTAACTGACATGAAGGGCACAGATTGTGTTTTCCTTGATCAAAGCAATTTAAATTAAGTCAGAGGAAAAACAGCATCTAGAAGGAGTTACCTATTCAGGACTCTGGCGATTCCAAAATCTCCCAGCTGTATTGTTCCATCTTTGGTTAAAAATATATTCTTGGTAGAGAAATGATAAGAAGTCTGTTAATTAAAATATTAATGCAATTGCACACGTTTTGTTCTCTACATGTTTTGAGAAGAAGAAAGTTTTCTACCATTCAATCCCCCTGAGGTCATTGTTATTGATTACTATGGAACACCAGACTTACACAAGTCCTACTTCATTAAAATGAGAAAACACCACTACACGTTGTCAAACATACCCCTTTCTGTCCCCACCCATAAATATGAGTAACACTTGTAGTTTCATCAACCAGCCTCACCTGTTTGTACAAATATATAAATCTCCTGCAGACTGAAGAAGTGTCTCCATAAACAGACTAGCAAGATAGGAACACAATCACTTTGCAAGTCAATTCAGTTGAAAAACAGCCACCTACATACCTGTGACTTTATGTCCCGATGCAAGATTTTTCTATCATGTATGTGTTTCAGTGCTAAACAGATTTGTACAAACCAATCCAGAATCTATTCATAAAAGAAAATGCAGCATCAACTTCACAATTCATCTGAAAACTTCCACACTTATGAGATGTTATCAAATCAGATTAACTATGGATTTTACCTTCCTCCCCCCCTTACCCTCTTGATTTATACCATAGAATAATAAAAAACTTAGTACTGTCACTATAATGCATTCTAATGAGAGATACTTATTACCCAAATTTGATATTGAGCTTGAGACTATGATGATCATTACATATTATGAACCTAGCAGAAGTATTCAGTATGGATTTGACTGGTTAAAATGCCTAAGATGTGGAACTTGCACATTAAAAGACTCTACTTTTGCTTTAATTTAACCAAGTCTTCTTGCACTCAGATAATTGACCAAGAGTCCTTGAAAGCCCTACTGATGCTCACAGAAACACTTATTTTACATATAGTAATTTTGTTTATCTTACCTTAAAGAGAAAAATATTACAAATGAGATTTGATATGAACAAACCAATAACGTCCTTGTTTTTTGTAAATTTGCAAAAATCACAATTTAAGACGTGACTAGTGACAAGAACTTTGCCATGTGAATAATAATTCCACAGTCACTACTTTTGTCATGTACATACATGACAAAATTATAGTATAATAAAAGGCATAATTTTCATTTTTCCACTCGAAGTCCTTCTTGTAGAAGTGATGTTAAAGGAGAAAAATTAAAAGTTTTACGAAGCATATCCCAAATGTTTTATTAATTCCCTTTTCTAAAAATATACTATTATATAGAAATATAAAAATATTTCTACTATAAATAGACCTAATATACTACTAAGGCTCTCCAAGTCCAAGTAAACTGAGATCCTACTGGACATAGACAGAAAAGAATAGAAACAATTTATAAGCAAAGAAACATGTCAGTCCTAACAAAAAACCCACCGTGAATCCTACATAACTTATTTTTGCTTAATTTAATCAAATCTGCACCTAAAATCCTCTCATTTATTCCAAATCTCCCACTTCTTTTTTACTACAAATGACTTGATAACCAGTTTTGTGGAAAAAGAAAATGCATTAGAAGTATACCAGTAGAATATTAAATTTTTATTAATGGCAAAATGAACTTTTGAATGATGCCAACTCCATATTTCCATATTTCATATTATTATACTTAGAAAGTATATTATTTTATATTTATGGCACATGACAATAAGTATTAGAATACAAAATTCCTATGCCATTACTTCTTTAAAACATTATTTCAGAGGCTTAAGAATATTCATGCTGTCTTTCAGTATTTTTCATGTCTCAGATTTGGTTTCCTTGACAAGACATTCAATTTTTTAAAAAGCATCTTACACATACAGACAAAATCTCAAGTAACATACCCAGGACTTTCAGCTATATTTCTTTCTGGGTTTTCTTGTGCAGTCATTTGGTTTTTTTTTTGTTTGATTGTGTTTTGATTTGGTTTGGGTTTTTTAAGATACTACACTGACCAACAGCAACAAGAATGACTGTTTGAGAAGCTCCTTTTAGATTAAGCAACCACATCTATAACCCCAACCAAAATAATTTAAAATTTATGAAAAAGTATCCTGCAACAAACACTATAGCAGCAGTTTGCTGTTACCTGATCTTCAGAAAACAGGATTCCTTTCTGGGCATTTATCTTTTTAAATAGGTCTCCTCCTTCACAGTAATCCATCACTATGTACAGACAGCCATTTTCTGTAAAGTAAAAGACAAAGTATTTCAAAACCACAAAAACAAGACCCTTTTTACTTAACCTATTAGATATCTTCAATACAGTGACAGAAGGAGCAATAAAAAATTTACTTTTTCACATGCAGGTTCAGATATAACTCATTAGCTCATTTTTTCAAACTTCAAGTAAAAATATTTTTATTATTTTGAGTTTTACAACCTAATTTTCCCATTTTGATAACATTGGACTATATTGATGGGGAAAGAATAGAATTACATCTACTGAGCCAGTGCCTCAACACAGTGTTCAAAACCACTACAAAATTAAAGGTGTCGTTTTATGAACACACTAGAAAACAAATCTTCAAGCTGCTTTCAAACATCCTACAGATCCCTTACCCTAAAAATTGGGATCTTAAGTTGCCTCTATTTGCCTTGTTCTTTCTTGAAATTTTACCTGGACTTGCCAGAACACAACCACCATCAGCTTTTCTACTAGACATGCAGTTTATTTCAGAGTCTGAAGAACAGGAAGAGAACTTCCACCAGACAATGAGAGATGGAAACAATTATTTTCTCATTTTTGAATGAAATCTCAGGAGACTTCAAAAAATCCCATGCAAGTTTCCAGTAGGAACTAAGAACAAACAATACATTTCATTCAAAGTTATGGTTTTCCCACTTACTGACAAAAAAACAGATTAGGCAGAAGCAAATTGCAAGGTGCCAAAAGCATAAGAACTACACTACTCACATACTAGGCATGATTTTGAGAAGAGAGGAGTAACTGCAGAAAATCAGTCACATGCTGCTCAAAAGAAAAAGACCTCCTGTTTTATGAAAAAGTTAATCACAGGACTTAAAAAAAAACTTTGAATTAAAATCAATTGAATCATCTAAGTCACATAAATTTCATTGTCACAGAAAGCTTGTGAAATCTCCCTTTCAAAACATCAAACCCTTAAAGCTGTTTCTCTGTTTGGTTATTTTAATTATTATTATTATCTTTAATTAGTATTATTTTAAAATATGAGATTCTGGAGAGTCTGGATTTCTTGCACATCTCTTGCTGAAATAATTTTCTTTTATACATTTTATATTCAGTATATTCAGTCAATGTGTTCTAGCAATAAAGATGTGACACAAAGTCTTGTGAATTATGGATTATTATGGATCTACCTTGTAAGAAAAAAAGAAAAAAGTAGTCTTAAAGAACAGGCCTCTACCACAAAGACGACAGCAATATGCATTTATAAACCAGAAGTGAGTCTGTGTAATATGATTATGTCACAAAAATCTAATTTAGTGAATAGAAAAAGAGAAAGCCCCAGGCGAAAGATGTAAGAAAGTCAGCAGAAAGGAAGGAAAGAAGAAGAGACCAGAATCTCTAAACAGCACTTCAAATAATATTTAGGGGCTTGTTATAATAGATTTTTGGAATCTTTTTTCTGTTCTGCCCATTTCCCAAGACATTCACTGTTAGGACAATGTAGAATTATACTTCTCCTTCCTTCATAGCTTGATGAAGTAAACAGTCCTATCTCTTTTTCCAGCTCTGAAAGCAATGATAAGATTGCAGTTACTGAAGACTGCATTCTAAGACAACAGCCTTGGACATAAAACTGCTCTTGCTAGGTTGTCAATATCCAAATTTAGACTGTAATTTAACCTACACAAATTTAACCTACACAAGCATTCCAGTTGCTATAGTATACACAAGTATTCAAGGAGACTTATGGTCTGGAGAAACCAGAGAATATCTTTCATTTAAGCATTAACCAAAATTCATGCATGTGAGGTATAGTCATGAATATTTGTTTATTTGTTTCCTTTTTTCCTAAATTAAAATTATTTTTAAACGTAGATGGGAGTTGTGAGAAAACATGGAAAATAACTGAAGTAATAAAGGTATGAAAAATACTGATTAAAGAGAGAAAACTCCCTGACTTTAGACTAAATGTAGTAAGTAGTGTTACTTCAGGTTCTACTGTATTAGTTCATCTTACCTTCAAATGACTCCCTATACAGGACAATATTTGGATGTTTCATGTTAGCCAATACAGCAACTTCTCTCCTTGATTCTTCTCTCTCCTTATTTGACATCTTCAGAAGGAAAATAACGATTTGTGAGAACAGAAATACAAAAAGAATGGATCAGGAATTTATTAATAATCATCACTCACCTTAGAGATGTTTATTTCTTTAATAACATACTGCTGGCCATTTTCTTTAGCTTTGACAAGTATTGCTTTCCCAAAAGATCCTTCTCCGATCTTCCGGACTTTGATATATTTATCCATAGTTCTCGTCTTAAGGCATCCTTACTTGAGTACTGGAAAAAAAACCAACACAAAGAAACCATGAGCAAATTTAATCAGGTGTGCTTAGTGATCTGGCCTGATCAGGTCACAGTAAACTGTGTTTTTTTTTACTCAAAATGTTGATCCATTTGCTTCTTCAGTTGCTTTTCTATAAATCATCTACTCTTAGTCTCAATTCTATCTTGGTACAGTTGGCTCATTCTGGGCCAACAAGGGCTGCATTATTAAAACCTGTTTCATCTTTTGTTTTGACTAAAACTGATTTATCTTTAAATAAATCAGTGCAGTCAGTGCCAAAGCTTCTGTTTCAGCTGGCACATAAAGATCACAGAGCTATAGCACCTGGTTAACAGTCTTTCGTTCAACTTGGAAGAAATCCAGTGGGGGTGAGGGGAATCCCTATGCATTGTGTCTTGAGAAACACTAAATTGAGCTTTTTGATCACTATAATGAAGCCAAAAATGGACTGAATTCAACAGATCCCCATCACATTTCCCATCATTACTCAATACAAAAAAGTGTGGCCTTAAGTCTGACTGAAAGACTCTTTTCACGTTGCATACAAAACAAATGATTACAAAATGGCGCAAATCACTGTTTTTCATGTGTTATCTGAGCACTTAGCCTACCTTTTCAGATTAAAAACAGTACTCAGGTGAATTCTGATGGTGTTTGGGGTTCTATATTAAAAAATACTTCAGTAAAAAAAGGACACTAGGGAACTGGAAGCAGGAGCTATATCAATATACAACTGTGTCAAAACAGGGAAAGGGCAAAACAACTACCAAACTGACAAATTGCAGATCAAATTCACAGTAGACTAAAAGATTGTACTTTTTGAAGCAAAAAGAACTTCCATACCCTGAGGAAGTTTTCATAAGCTGGAAAAGACAAAAGCGTCCTAAGATGCTCTTCACTTAAGCCTCACATGCAAGAACTAAGAGCATTTCTGCTTTCCTGTATCCAGCTTCCTTCCAACAGGAGATCCCAGCAGCTTAGATCCACACTTCACACACATCACAAATCTCACAATCAGGGTCTCTCCTCAACTTGAGATTTTTTTTTAATAAAATTACCATGTACTAGACACTGCTTAACAGGACCTTACCACGAAAGCAGACTAAAATGAATAAGCTCGATTAGCATAGCAAGACAAAACAGAGAGATCTGAAGTAATCTGTTCTGCAAAAGAGGAGATGCAAAGCCTACTAAGACTAAGCATAACTTCCAGGAAAGGAAAAAGTTAAAATTACAGGCCTGCAGTGCCTTGGAAAGGTTGTTTGTTTGTTTTTTTTTTTCCTTAGAATATATAATTTAATGTAACGTTGCACTGCTAAACATAAAAAGGACTTGGTATTATCTTCAATATTCCCTTTCAGGCAACAGTAAAAGCACAGCAGGATGTGCAGGACACAATTTGAACTTCACATGACTACACCGAGGTTCTTTTCCTACCCCACTTTATGAAACAACCAGTGTTGTTCTACGGACAAACCAGCTGCATTAGGCGTAGCTTAGGGCTCCACTGCATGCTGCTCCGTACAAATACAAACGGGCAGTAACCAGCCTGTGCGCGACAAGTTACGGCTCAGTCAAAGCGGGTATATCATCTCCCAGGAGTTAGACAGCTTATTTTCACACGTGGCAAGGGAAAAACAGGCGTCCTGAGAACGACATCGGCGCTGACAGGGCGTTGTCTTTCCAAGCCTAGGGCAGTAAGTCAGTTCATCCAGCACCGACACGCAGGAAAGTGGCTCAAGTCACACCCCGAGGCAGCCTGACCGCCCGGAGCGCAGGGCCAGGCCCGGGCCGCGCTACGGGAGGGGCAGGGCAGGGCAGGGCAGGGCAGGGC